>JAGFMF010011791.1:3872908-3897715 GCA_019455555.1 Galemys pyrenaicus | reverse complement strand
CAGTTCCTACTGGGGCCTGCTGTATTTTTTCCCTTTTTCCTGTATCTTCCAGGAGCTTTCTGAGCCTATTGTCTCTCTGTCGCCATCTTTTTCCCCTAGTGCAAAGCAAAAGTTTAATAGTGACCTAGTGCTCACCAGGTACCAGGTATTCTTTTAAACACTTTACATGTTACCTATTAATTCTTACAGTATTTCCATGATGCAGGTACTGTTATAAATAAACCCAATTTTAGAAGTTAGGGAGGTGAAAACAGAGAGGTTAATTTGCCCAAGATAACACCACTGGTAGTAATAAAGCCAGGATTTAGATAGATTCACCAGGATTAATTTTAAACCACTTCATCAATGTTGTAAGCTAGATATTTAAATAAAGTTTGATATAGGAAGCATAACTTAAGATAAAAATTGATGTCTAGGCAAGCTGTTCAATTAAATTGATTAAATATTTATTTGTGATTGGTTACTCCATTTTACCATCTTCTTTGAGAAAGTTTAAGAAATTATAAACATTTAGATTACATATGTATCTTAATTTGAAACCACTGTTACGCTATTAATGTGTACTTCAAAATTTGCCTGTTTTATCACTAATTCTATATTATTAAAACACACATTAATAAAGTATTGGGAGTCAAATTCTTAACTTCACGGAACATACTCAATCTGTGCGTCTTGGCTGTGCTCCACAATCCAGCTACTTCCTTCTGGTAGCAGCGTCCTGACTTTTCTTTGTGGAGCCCCTTGCCCCATATTCTTCGGGCATGTGCATTAGGTGAGTTCTAGCTGGCCTGCTGGACGCAGAAATAGACCAGGCGGTTGGGGACAGAGCATCCTCTCTTCCAATCGTTTTATCCCAGCCCTGCCCCACAGACAAAGCCGTGGACCAAGACATAGGCACGTGACCTTAGCCAGGCGGTGAGTCTTGATGCCAAGACATGTTGAAATTATTCAGACAGATGCATATTCTTTGTCTGGGTTTGCCAAACTGGAAAAATGTGAGCTGGCAGCTTCAGTAAGCCACTATTTGTAAAAAAAAAAAATGTGAAAAATAGAATAAGGTGAACTAAATCCAGGTGATCAAATAGACATAAATGATTTTTATGAGTATATGAGCAAATAGCTAAATAAAAACAGAAATTACAAGTCTTTGGGCAAACAGCTAGGTAGAGCAATAGCAGAAAACAACAGAGGACTCTGATATAAGAGTGCTTCAGTAACTAGCATAAATAAATCCTGTTTACATACTTGTAATGAAATCTACATACAGTACTGTGGGTTTAATTGAGTGTGTACCAGAGAATTGCAGAAAGTAATTGTTATGTGCAGAAAATTATTTTATTTACCTGTCATATAGAGGCATTCTAGTGCACATATTTCACAGTTATTTTGCCTAAGAAAATACCATTTTAATACATTTTGTAACATTTTATAAATATAATTAAAATCATCTAAATCATGACACTGTGATATTCTTTATATAGTGACAACAGATACATAATGATGAGTAGTAGAAAAATAATTTTGTTCATTTCCCACTGAGAGGCAATAAAAATGAAGTTAAAATAATTCTAAATCTTTTATTACTTTAATCTGTGTGTCAATTTACTGCAATTTTAGAGAAAGAAAGCAGGAACATCTTGAAATAAAATAAAATTTTCACATAATTATGACTATTTAGTACTGCAGCAATATTTATATTAACGTAATATTTTTTTAATGAAGCCTTGCTGGGTACACAGGTGAAGTGAAAATACCAGCACTAAAATAGTGTTTCTAAGAGCGCAAAATAATTTTTTTATCAATGACTTGCTTTATTCTCTCTCACACATACCCTGTAATGTCTAATACTTTCCCATTGTGATACAGACTTACCAAGTTTAGCTCCACCAATTACTCAGACAAGATAGTGGAATCATTTTGACTCTCTCCTTCTTATTTATCCCTCTATCATATTAGACATTCACTCAAATTTATTCAACTTCTGATATTTCTTTCTTTTAATCTTCTTTTGTCTTTTATAACCACCCCAATTTAATGGCTCATTACTTCTTTTCTTACCTATTTCTTTGATATTGCAAGAGCTCTCCATGAATTCTCTCCAGGTTGTCCACATTGGTACAACTAGTTTTAACATGTAAATTTGAAAATCTGTTGTTAATCCACCTCTTTCAACTCCATAATAAGTCTCCAATAGCATAGAAAAGTAATGAATATTCTGGCTTTGTTTTTACCAAGACCTCTAGATATTCTTCCCTTCTGGCCTCTGCAGAGGTAATTTGCTCTCCACTTAGAAATCTCCTACTCATTCTTCAAGAATCGGTTCTAACATCATTATGTTCTGAAACTTCTATGCAAGTTATGGGATCTTGTGTTTTTGTTGAACTTTGCACACACTTCAACTATTGCAAGTCATGCATCTTAACATCTTTTCTGACTGTATCTTGACAGGCTTATTAGTTTATTTTATTAATTAATAAATTTTATTATTTTTATTTTGAGGGGCATCCCGATGTCTCTTTTTAAAGTATATTTTACACCATTCTTTTTTTGTACAATGCATTTTTTCTCCTCTCAGGTATGGTCCCATCAAATTCCCATCACCAGTTCACCCAGGCACCATCACCATAGTCACTTGGCTCTTCCTTCCCCTGTTGTGATCACAAAACAAGCCTATTGGTTTCTTAAGGAATGGAAATCTTGCCTTGCTACCTATGTACTTCCAAAATCTAATAATGCTAAAAAACAATGAATTAACTTAATTGCTAAAGTCAATAGATAACCTTTTTTCATTTTATTTAAATATTACATAACTTCAATGAACAGCACCATA
Organism: Galemys pyrenaicus; assembly: GCA_019455555.1. Classification (NCBI taxonomy): domain Eukaryota; kingdom Metazoa; phylum Chordata; class Mammalia; order Eulipotyphla; family Talpidae; genus Galemys; species Galemys pyrenaicus. The sequence goes on along the minus strand of JAGFMF010011791.1, from coordinate 3,894,885 downwards.
CTATAATAATCTAAATCCTCATGGACTCAAGTCAATTCAAACTGGCTTCATCACTTATAAGATCTATAAACATGGGAGGGTAATTTAGCTTCTTTGTGCTTCATTTCATCACAAGTCAAATGTGGATGAAGAGAGTGGATAACACTCTCTTCATAGAATTTGTAGAAAGATTATACCAGTTTATTATATATCTTAGCTCACTTGGATCAGTAACCAACACCTAGAAGGGCTGCTAGAAAGGTTTGCTACTTTTTATTTTTGTTATATTTTAATAATTTATTAATAACTTATTTACCCAAAATTGTCTATTAAAAATCAAGTTGCTATTCTAACATGTAATTTTGTTATGTATATTTAAAATAAGATTGGAATTATGTCCTTCTTTGAGTAATTTATAAAGCAGGTTTTCCAAAACAAAGATAAACAGACAACTACAAATCAGAGACTGTCCGCAGGGGAAGGGATCAAATAAAGGCAGGAAGAGAACAAGGGACTACGGTGATATTGCATGGTGAATTCTTGGAAATTCTTTGGAGACTGCACTTGAGAAAAGAAAGCAAATTTTTTTAAAAAATTAATTAAAAAATAAAATAAAGTAATTCATTGAAAAATAAAAAATAAAGTGGGTTTTCATTTATCCATTCAATAAACATTTAAGATACTAGTTTCAACTAAAGACTCCACAAGATATTGAGGAAACAAAGATTCATACACAGATTCTATCTACCATTAGGTTTTTAACACAATTGAGGGAATCAAGAAGAAATTGAACAATTACCATGCAATGTGGTAAATATGCACAAAATGTATGTATTGGAGGTAAGACAAATGATACATTTTATTTTTATTAAATTAAAAAAGAATTAAATACAAATACTGCAAGCCTTATATTACTGACTCATCATGCACTGAAAAATATACCTAATATAATAAAATAATTTTGTTATAAAAATTGGTATTAAAAACAAAAGTATCTTTGATAAATGAAAACCATGATAATAGAAAAATTACTTCATCTTTTAATTTCAATATTCTCTACATTTACTGCTAGAGCTCCCAGAACACCAAAAAAAAAAAAAATGTTGAGCTTTATGTACTTTAAAAAAAAATGAGCTTGATGCTATTTACACAGAAATGAGATATCAACACCCACAAGACAGACAAAAGAGAGGACACTAAAAAATGAATGAAGTTGATAATTAAAATCATTAAAAATTTAAGAATCTTAGAGATAATTTAGTAAAAATCTTTAATGTTAGAGATGAAGGCACTGAGGCCCCATGTGTACTTGGGTCAATGTCACTCAGCTAGCTGGTTACAGAGCAGGAGCTATAACCCAGGTGTCTAAGCAGCAATGCTCATTAATATATCCTAAAGAAAATGACAGCTGTGCAACATTTTAGACACATAGCTTTTTTTTTTTTCTCATTCTCTAATGCATTCCACAGTTCAAGGTCAGTAATTAAAGGAAAGCCTTTCCACCAATATATTCATTCCTGAAGAAAATAGCATGGAAGACTGAAGGGAAAAGAATGGTAAAAACCCAAGGGAATAGGGATTGGTTGTATAGCATTCGGGAGACTAACAAGCACAGATTTTAAATTAAGCTAAAGTAACAGAAGTGGAATAAATTTTAAAGAAAGAACTAGACAAAAATAATGTTTCAAATAATGGATATATTTTCAGAGCTGACTTACTATCTAATCTACGTTAAAATAAATTCAGTTTAATGAAAAAAGTGTTGAATTCCTAGAAATTTTATCTTTTAACATTATACAAATACTGTATGCCAACTAATAGATTTTTTAACTTCTCAAATGCATTTGCACATTCAGAGTTGCACTTTAAAATGTATACATATATACACACATATATATACACACCTATATTTAGTATATAAGGTTCTATATATGTACCTATATATTTATATACAAAATATATTAGGTTGTATATATGTGTGTACCTATATATTTATATATATATAATCTATAATATATATTTTGTATAAAAACATACAAAATTACATTGATTAGGATATTCCTAGGGTGGGCTTTCTTATTTACAAGTGACACAAATAGCTCATTTACAATTGTCATGTTTATTACCAGGCTATTTCACAGATACATCTTACAAAATTGAAAATTGGAGATCTACTAGACCCTATGAATGTGAAGCTGCTATGTATTTGTGGGTCCACTGAAACACGACCTAACTTCTTTGGAAAAAAGACATTCCTGAATCTAGCTTTGTGATGGTAATTTTTCTCATGATATTTGCACATGACTCCTTTTTCTGTTATCCCTGGTCAATTGATAGAGATAAGTTAGTAAAAATTCTTGTACTAAATGAATTCACATGTGATTGGTAGTCATTAGGAAAGTCTTCTCTATAGTAGCTTATGTTAAATTTGTGCTTTTACACTGTTTTTATATTAGAATTAAGCCCATTCTAAAAGAAACTAACAAGAAAGAAAATGGATCCAGACATAAAGACAATATTGGGATTAATTCAGAAATTCAGTGTAAGACATACATCTTAGATAATTTAATATACTAACTAAAGGTAAAAAAAGACACGATCAACTAATAAATGCATAAGCCTTTTAATTGTATACAACATGAAATTATAATGCCATTCTTAGGCACTTTAACAATTTAGGAATACAGAAAATATTTTACAAGGTGGTAAAATGTTTAATATACATTATTTTGTTTTCTGAAAGATGCTTAGTCTTGTCATTGGTTATTGCTTGGTCTTATCTTTGGTTAAAATAATAATTTTAGAGGCAATGGTTACCATCAGGGACATACCAATAAATTACATTTCATCTTTCCTATATCCATGATCTCATCCTGATACATAACCAGATGACACTATGTTAGTACAATTGGTTCATTCTTTTTCCAGCTTGATAAGTTCCTGTAAGACGTCAAATTTCTATATAAAATTCAATGATTTCTGTATAGAGAAGTGCCCCAATTGTTATTGTTTTATTCTTACAGCAATGAGCATTTCTAATTAAATTGTTTCATATGGCTCTATTTGTCTCATATACCAATTTATTTCTTTATTCCCAAGTTCCCATTCTTATTTTGGTCCTCCATTTTTGTTTCATTCCCATATTCATGCCTTCATTTTTCATCCACCATTCATACAAAAAATATGCATTTATTGTTTGACTTTAGACTAGACATTGGCCTATTTTTCCATACACAATGAAGAGGGTACTTTTCTTGGTTTCTAGAAATTAGGATGGGGAAAAGAAAAAAAAGAAACAATGTGTTGCATGGAAAATTGTGCATTTGTCACACACATGAATGTATTCAAAGTAATTTAAACTTTTATTCCTTTTTATCAATAGCTTATTTCTCCATTCAATTATATCCCTATAAATTAATCTTAAAATAAAATTATCAATAAGAATGTTTTGTTTTGTTCTTAGCCACTTTATTGTACTCTCTATAATTAGCAAACACTGAGTTTATTCTCCCAAGTTATATAGACAATAATATATTGTAGGATTTGATAATACTCTTACTACTGTTTTTCCAATTTTTTAGATTACTGATTTTGTGAATTTATAGACTAGCACTAACTCACACAGTTAAATAATACCAGCTATATTAGGCCCCATAGGCTTGTTTTCACTTTTAAAGGGATTGCCCTGTTTCCTTTACCTATAAAGTTGATGTTGAGACATTTCTTGAGGTTTTGTTATGAGTTAGAAATATTTTATTTAAAGAATGTTGTGATAAGATTTATGTAGTTTAATCTTCAATTAAAAAGTTTGCATATTTTATTTTATGATTAATATCAGCAACAAATCCCATTAACAGACTTCTTGATATTAAATAATATGTTTATTTACAGGAAAAGAAATTTTTGTGGTCATGATAAAATTTTCAAAAAGTTTATGTAACTGTTTTGAACTTGTATTTGTAGGCAGATTGCTGGTAAGACTAAAGGAGTGTATTTGTTATCTATAAATATAATATTATATAAAATAATGTGACTATGTTTTTCAGTCCACCCTATCCAAAAAAAAATCTTCAAAATTACTAAAATCTAAAAAAAAAAAAAAAAAAACTGAAGTTGAAAGACTTCACTGATGAATTTCCCAGATAGTTGTTATTTTAAATTATTGCTCAATGGCTTTCTTTACTCTCTACTGCCTAATAAGAGCCATTCATTCCTTTCACTTAGTTTAAAGAGAAGAGAATTATATAAAGAAAAAGGAAGAGTTGAATTTGAATATGTCTGTGTCTATATTTACCCTACAATCCTCTCTGATTAATCTTTTGTTCTATAAGTTGATAATTTGAAAAAGCTGCTTATTGTTTTTTATATACAACACAGTACTATTAAGCCACCAAAAAAGAAAATACAAACACAAGAAAAATTCAACAAGGTAAGGTAGTGATTCAATATGATATACATGTAACATGGGAAATTTACCCTGAAATATTATAAGAAAATAATTTTTGTGTCAACATGTTGATGCTCTTTCATGCCAATAGATTTGAAAATCTTGCACTGAATTGTTTTTGTTTTTGTTTTTGTCTTTAATTTGGGATGGATACTAATGTTAGCTGAATAAGTCACAAAATCACCATGAAATTTGAGACTAGTTGTGGCAACTTCTTGAGTAAAGACATATCTTGATTTATCACATTTGAACTTCTTAATTATGTTACATTCTTGATTTATTAATTTACTTACAATTATGCCTTCTTTCAATATGCATTTTCTGAGGTTTGAATTCCATTATATATTTTTTCTAAAACTGATTGCATATAGCTCAGATACTCTCTTTGCACTCAAAGATATCTTACACTGACAGCAGAGCCAAATATAAATATAAATAAGTACTATAATGGAAAGTATATGATACATTAAACCAATTAGTAATAATAGAAATGCAAACAAGGAATAATCATGGCACAGTTTGGGATGAGTATGAACTGAAGTAGTTCTTACCCCATGTCCTCCAGCTGCTATAGAAATCTATCAGTACTCCTTCTGTACCTGCCTGGTGATTTTTAATATTTCTTTTCTGTATGTTTTATTTCCACAGCTGGATCTGAATCTGTTTATTAGAAGGTCATACTTGAATCTCACTTTTCTTGAGTAAACAGAGAACCAAAGTCTCTGAAAAGTTATGCCTTTCTCCCTCCAGTCCTTTCATTTATCAAAACTGGTTAGAGTGTTAGGCTAAGGATTTTAGCTTCCCTCCCCTGATTTGGGCAACGCTGACACATGGCTCTCATGTAGAGTCCTCTGTGAAATGGAGTCAAAAATTCCTTCTGTGGACTCTCTTGACTTCCTTCATCTCTTATTTCATTCCACTTCTTATTGCTTCCACTTCTCTGTAACTTTCTTTTATAAATAATTTTCTCAGGGGCCTCCCTGGTGGTGCAGGGGTTAAGTCTCAGCACCAAGAAACTATCTGCAGCCACTGCAAAATGAGTTCAATCCCCAGCCAGGTAGTTAACCCACATGGCATAGTAGACCTCTACTGTCTCACTGGTTGCTCCCCTCAACAGTGTATTTCAGTAGTTCTGCCTGTTGTGCTCCCCGTTCTGTCTCTGATGACTCCTCTTACCTCCCACCCCATACTACTGGTCTGTACTCCAGTTCTTATATGCACTAATAAATAAATCTTTAAAAAAGTAGTTTTCTCATGACTGTCTCAGGATCTACTTAAGTGGAACCAACTTGGAAGAGATCCTGTGGCCTCCTCTATAATCCCACAGCAAGTAAGACTTCTGTCCTACAACAGGATCTATTCAAAAGATATCCTGAGTATCTCATAGGAAAAAAAAAAAACTAGATTAGTTATTATATTAGTTAAATCTGAATTAAGAGTCTTTCCATACCACCTTCTTTGTATAGGTAGATTTGTTTCTTTGTAAATAGTATCCATATCTTTTTCTATATTTTATTTTGTATTTCGTTCCATTTTACCTAACTCATAAAAGCTATGTCCAAGTACAATCAAACCAACTTTCTTAGAAATAGTAATATCACAGAAAAAAATTTAGACTCTATTTCTAATAAGTCATGTAATTTGTACCCAGAAGTAGTAGACAAAGAGAAAAAGTAGTAGGGAATATTATTTTTTAGTTAGTGGGAAAATCCTTATTCTTTAACAACTGAACTCTGAATATCTCCATGAACTAGACAACAATAGGGAGGAGATATTAAGCTGACTTCTGTCCTCAGAATTGGATATATGACCAAGATCTGTTTAATTTAATCTAAGAAATCTGTTGTCTTTTCTTGCTGATTAGAGACAAAGCCAAGTAAGAGTGCATAGCAAAACCTCCAAATGCCACTCCTTTCTCCAATATCTTCTGAGGATGACATCAGAACACCTGGAAAGACAAGAATTTTCTTGTACAATGAGGCACAAACAGGACAATAAATCATCAGTCTTATGATGATGTAGCAGAAGAATGGAAAGAAATTAGATCTTGGTGACACTGCTGAATGCTGACTCAACCTGGATAAACCTACTACAAAATATGTGTTGAGATAATTAAATGTCACTAATGCTTAACAGTGTGTCATATTTTCAACTAAAATGACTAGTGATGATATAGTCATCACGAGGGTATGTTAGCAGTAAGTAGTATTTCCAATCAAGTTCAGAAAGTAGTTTCAAAGGAAAGAGTGGATTTGGACTCTGGGAAATTGTAAAAGGGAACTAATGTTGAAGATAACCCCAGATATATAAGACATACTTTTCAGAGGTGATAAACTCAAATGTTCCAAGTTATTTGAAAAAATACCAAACAAATGTTAAGAAATTATCAACTTTAATTTTAAAATATTTCTTTAAGATTTATCAGCTTCTAAATTTTCATCAGTGGGGAAATGATTTAATGAAGTAGTCTTGTTTTTTAAAATTAACTTTTGATTGTTTGATAACTTTTCATATTAAGTTTGATTGTAGTTTCCTTTTTTTAAAAAACAAATCTAACTTAGAATAGTAAAACAGAATACTTTTAACTTGTATTCAGAATTCATCCTGGAAATTTAAATACAAATTCAGCTACTAATCTGATCTTTGTTAAACAGTACTTACTTGACTTTCACTTCATAATTAAAACCAGCCACCCCACTGAAATTTTGTTTTAAACATAAAAATTTTCCAAAGTCCTCCAAAGCAGTATATCTTCCCTGCACATTGAGTTAATGAATTGATCTTGTTTTGTTTAAATCTATTCTGTGTTGCTTGTGTTTATATGTACATACACATTATAAGCTGTGAAGAGTAATAAAATATTCAATTTATAATGGTAGTACATGAATGCATAAAAACAAAAAGATTAAAATATGTTGGCATATCACAAGAAATGAGTGAAACCAAAGAATAAGATTTTCAAAAATTCTTCTGATTATATAAAAGTAGTCTGTACTAAGTGAAAAATATTCTTGATTTTTAAATAAGAAATTTGAATAATATAATGTCATATTCCCGAGTTAATAATAGTTAAACAAGTCATAAAAGAAGTCTATTAATTAAAAGATTTCATAAAAATATCCCACCTTCAATTGAAGACAGAGACTAAATAATGTGTATTATTATTGAAAATAATGTGTATTATGAATAAGCCTGCTCAATTAGATATTAAATCAGGCTTTTAAGAATTTCTAGCATATTAATCAATGTGTTACAGATGGAGCAAGAAGTCAAAAGGTTAAAATTGATAGTCAGATAGATATCATGTTGCTATTTAATAAATAAAAAGGAAACATTATAGTGTCAGCAGGATTGCATTGATTAATGAAGCAATTTGATGGGAACATTGATTGGAAGTTTAGGTCAAAATATATTTTGATTATGCCTACATTTACAACAAAATTAATATAAGAAATTTACCTGGATGTATAATGATTCCTCAACCTTAATTTTTCTTCAAAACATTTGATTAATCAAATAAAATCATAAATATGTAATAATGGTCATTTGTTGAATATTTATTATGTTCCAAATCTTCACTAAAGGCTGTACATGCATTTTTACTGCAAATAAACTTATGTTTTATTTTTCATTATTATGTCCATTATATATATGAAGGTTAGTGAACTGCAAACATATACCCAAGGTGCCAAAGCCAATAACAATTAGATGAAGAGTTTGAACCAGGTCATTCTGATTTTAGCCCTTGTATTCAATTACTATACTAAATATATGCAACAAAGTTTCTCCATTGAAAGATAGGAACAAATTTACAATGAATGATATCTAGAAAATTTTTAATATTTATGTCAGAAAATAGGTGAAATCCTACAAGTAAGAATGTGACACTTTGTACTTGCCATTCTACTTTCTAAGACATAACATCCAATTCCTTTATACTTAGAGAACTGTGAAAGTCTCTGGGTAGGAAATTATACAATGTGTTTCTCTCTTTCTTAGAAAATCAGCAGCTATCTGGGGGTAGGACAAGGGACACAGATCAAATAAAGTAAACTAGTCATTCATTCGTTTTTAACATTTATTTTGCATCTACTATATATTAATTAGTACACAGAATAGTCTTTCCCTGATGAAATGTGCATTCTATTTGGCATGATAGGTGGAACAGAAATAAAAGCAATGGGTTTGCTTTCTGAGTAAACAAAACTCATGCCATACAGAAAAGTGAAAGCAATTTTGATTATATATCAGAAACACCAATGTCTCACCAATCACTAACATAAAAAACCAGCTCATGCTATCCTGAGGCATCAAGAAGTACATTATAAGATGTTTATATATTTCACATTTCACACCAAATGTTAATGCCTCTCACTTAGTCTCATAGTAGCATTTATCTTATTAAATAATTTATTGCAATTATATTTGATATCCCCACTGAGGAGTTTATGCTTGTTTGGTACGCAATGGAAATACTTTAAATATACTTTAATGGAATGGCAATGGAAATATTTTAATCAGTGACATGCTCATAAAATATAGTAGGTAGGGAGCATTATTTCAAGAGGGACTTAAAAAATGGATTAAGGAGAAAGAGACTTATGTCTAATGTGTGAGCAATTAGGTGTTTCTGTACTATTTATAATAAGAATTCATCTTTTATGCAAATCAACACCAAACAGATGAAGATATAACATCTCAAAACTTTTGAATCTGAATTACTTGTAGCATGATAGTCATATTAAATAGTCATGTAAATCTAAAAAAAGAGTTGTATATAATTTTTGTTGTTTTTTTATTTTAATACAAAAAATGGGTTGAAGGTTAAATATGAAATGAAAAATAGAATAATATCCAAGAAATTCTGATAATGAAATTAGTTATATTCTTATTTTTCTAGACATTTCTATAGATGTTCATTTGCTGCTAGTCGCACACCCATTTTTCAGAGGAGGTAAGTGGAGCACAAAGTAGTGATGAGATATTACTAGTTATCTCACTATTACAAGGACCAAGACTCAAATCTAGACATTCTGGGAGAAAACATGTTGTCATCCATAGACAATCTAGAATAGGTTCTCACCCACCTGACCTGCTGAATACAGAACAAGAGTATGAATATGAAACCAGCCCTTTCCAAGTAAAGCTGTTGGGGTGTGTGTGTGCAATATTCATACCTTTGTTCTCCCACATAAAACACAATCTTCCCTCTGCCTCTTGTGACAAAGAATCTCCCACCCTTTCCATTTTTCTAACTGAAAGTCGTCTTTGCTCCCAGTGGAGCACAGTTCCTTCTGGTCATGCCATCAGTGCTGAGAATATCATGATTCCCCTTGTTCCTTATTACTGAGTGTATTGAAACCCAGCAAAAAACCTGTAGCCAGTTAGCCAGTTAGCAATGAGAAACATATGCTAGTAAGTGTATTAATATTTGGCCAAACTTCTTCCATGTGACCTATCTTATACTTTTGAAAGTGAAATTTAATACCAATACTGTTGAATATATTTATCATAAAGTAAATGGAGAATTATGAGAAAAATAGCCAGTTTAAGACTTTATTGGTACTTAGAACTGTCAAGATTTCTTTATTATCACAACCAGTCTTCTATCTCGAGTATCTGAACATAAACCTAAAGCCACAAATACCAGTGGAAAAAGAGAATAATAAATTATGGAAATCAAAACTAATTGTGCTTCTAGGATTTTGACAGATTATTTTTTTAAGGAATAGAGAAGATCTTGATTTTTTTGTTGTTGTTGTTTATGCAGGGCTGAGATGAATTACCCATGATCTTATGTAAACCAAAAGCTCATATTGACCTGTTGAAATGGGAAAGTGTGTAACCATGGCAACAGAAGACAAGTAAAATAGGTTTTTGCTGCAGTTATAAATAAGGTGGAGGAACCAGTGGGCTCTTCCTCCTTCAATCTGTGATAAATACAACATAGAAAATGTTTTAAAGACATTCTTCTTCCGTCAGCTGGTTTTTCTAGTCACACCATGCACGTCATATTTTGTGTGAAATCTCCCCAGAGACAAACTGTGATCTACTAGGGAGGAGAAAAAGCGAGACGGGAGAAAGGGAGGCGGGGATTGGAGAAATAAGGAGCCAGTGCTATGTAGAGAATCTTGTGCAACAAAGCTGTTTGAAGTGTTCTTTATAAAACTCATGTCTACAAAAGTGCAGTTTAGGGTTGCACATTCAGAATACTTAAACCTACTTGAGTCAAGGCACAGGAGGAAAAGGAAAATGAAGCTATCTCAAAATTGTTACGTTCTCTCAGGTAGAATAAAAAGGCTATTAAACGGTATATATTTGTAAATATAACTCTTCTATCGTCTAAAAATCTGTGATAAATAATGGCGTGTAAGGTTTCTAAACAGGAGCTTACAACATCTTAGCCACTATGATTAGATCTATCAGTTATTTTAAATCAGAATTTTTATCATATATTTTTCAAAAATTTGAACCCCTTTTACCCAACGTTTGGTGGCACCACTGTTTCATAAGGTGGTTCTTGCAAAAGCTTCCCTAATCTTCTGCTTGGAGTATTTGGAAAATGCCGTTTCCGCTCTTGTGAATGTCACCTTCAGCTGGAATGCTTTGAGTATCCAGAAGTGTCCTGTCCTCCCAGAGCAGATCTCCTGTGCTAATTAGAAAAGGCTGCCACAAGCATGAATTTTCATTTCACTATGTTGATAGGGAAGAAAAATGGAAGATCATCACTTTAACAGAACAATATTGGTGGATGTTCTAGATTAAGATGAGGAAAATGTTCTAGGAGATACTGAGGTCTGGACATTTGTGTTGTCTGACATACAGCCACTAGCCTCATGTGATTATTAAAATTTGAAAGTCAGCTAGTGCAATGAAAAAAATTTTAATTAAGTTAAACTTAAATGTCAATAATCACAAGTGGATGTGAGAGGTTACCATATTGGATCATGAGACAGGGACCTTGCCAACAATGGGCTTAAACTTTTGGCTAAAGAGAGTTTCTAAATGGGGGACCTCCCTGGTGGTACAAGAGTTTAAGTCTCAATGATATCAAGCTATCACCAGCCACTGCAGCAAGAGTTCTATCACTGGCCAGGATGCTGATCCACATGGCACAGCAGGCCTCTCCTATCTTGCCTGCTGATCCCGTCAGCAGTGTATTTCAGTAGATCCACCTGTTCTACTCCCAAATCTGTCTCTGTTGAATTCTCTTACCCTCTGCACCTCTGGCCCACACCCCATTTCTTGTATGCATAAATAAATAAAATAAATATTTTAAAAAGAGAAAGAGTCGAATAAATGGGACAAAAAAGGATGCAAAGTATGTTAAGAAAAGTGATGACACTCTGTTCCTCATTCAGTGGGGAAAAATTAAATGAAATAAAGCAGTGTCTAAGGAGTGAAACATTCTCCTTGCAGATATGTGTAAATTGATTGTTTTCCTTCTAAGAATTTCTCATTTTCAGGGTTTTATTTTTCAACCTGCCTAACATTTATGGCAAAAGATGCGTTCAGTGAGAAACACTTGGGATTATGTGAATGTGAGGATGGTGGTGTGGATCCCTCATCACTCAGCTCCTCCCCAATAACCTGGACCAAAGGTCCAAATAAGGCTGATCTAATTTATTTCTTTCTTATCCTTTGAACGCTAAACAATTTGCAGAGATTGGTTTATATAACGAGTTGCACCAGTAAGAGGGATGACTCAGATTCATTTTGTCCCCAGGAATAAAAGCATATTTGGAGGAGAAATGAGATAATGATATTCAGAGAGATGCCACCATTGTGTATTGCACCCCCTTCATCTCCCTTAACAACATACAGGTGCTTTCTCAGGTTTCAATAGATGGGACACTGCCTATTTGGAATGGGGTTCTCTGGAGAAAGGGGCTGGTCTTTTTGTTTTCATTAGTTTTTGAAATTTCAGGACCATAACCTTAAACCTCTATAGTGATTTGTTTCCTATTGGCAGAGAAGATAAAGGGATTAGAAGAGCTGACATGTCACAAATGGGAATTCCTCTATTATAAAAGCAGTGTGCCGACAGAACCTCCTAACAGTGACAATGCAATTACTCGACTGACAGTTATGGATGTGTGGGAATTACTGCCAGAATCTAGCAGGAAATCCATTCTAGCTTCTCAATTTGAGCAAGTGTGTTGCTGTGATAAGAAACGTGGTCCATATCAAAAGCAATACTACAGGTAACTGGTTAGTTTTGGGTTTTTTTGTTTTGTTTGTTTTGTTTTTTATTCTGCAGCTCTATAGCTTGCATTTATAAAAAACCAAATTTCTGAAAAGATACGATTTTTACTCATCTGCTTCCTGTTGCTTCAGCTGGTCAAAATCTGTACTTTATTCCTACGAGCCATCTGCCAAGACGACTCCTCCACTTCCATCCCAGAAAAATTTTCCTTTTTTTCTTCCACATCCCTATAAATAATTATTTCTGTTTACCATTCAGTCCTTGTTCAAAATAGATACAGAATGGATTAGATGATTATTTTATACCTTCACAATTATTTCACATTTCCATTAATCATTTCATTGATCATTTCCATCTTTACCATGTCCCCAGTGATAGGTCTCTGAGAATCACCTGTTTAATATTTAAACAGATTTAGAGGTCTACAAAAATTTTTTTTTAAAAAATCCTTTGGGTGAAAGTATCTATCGGTCAAGGCTCAGTTGACTGAAACCATACCAGCTACTTGAATGGAGAGAATTCATACACAAAATCATTAACTAAGTATAAAAGGTAAAAAAACCAAACCAAATTAAATAAAAAAAAGCATGCTAAGATGCTAAGGTGTCTATCATGGAGAAAATAACTACAGGCGGGACTGAACCGGGCTCCTAGATGGGAGCAAGGTGAGGTTAAATTTGCAGACAAAACTGCTGACTAAATTCAGCTGCTGCTATGGAAATAACTGTTGTCTTCGGAGTGAGGAAATGTAACCATAATACTCACAAGAGCCACAGGCAGACAGGAAGCCCACATGAGGCAAACAGAAAGTAATAAGTCTCTTCCTCCTCCAGCCTGGCAGCCTCCCTCCAATACTGCCTTTTGGCAGAGTCAAAGGGAAGACAGCTTTCTGCCTTTGCATGGTGCTGTGAGAAATTCGTGGTGAAGGAGAGGGGTAAAAAAACAAGGTGCAGGTATTGAAGTTCATGCCGAATTGCACCCACACTATCGGAGGTAGAATTATGGAGACTGTCAATTTTGTGCAGTTTCTCCAGGACACAAAAAGTGGAAAGCTGGATGCCTCCATTGGAGTTGTCCTGACCAATGAATGGAGTAAGAGAAAGATCATGGCAACTTCTCAGGGGATTTTGTCTAAGGTATGCTTGAAATACCCCACCAAAAATATTTGAAGATGAATAATCCATGTGATTGCTAACAGCAAGGAGAGTTAGGAATTACCTACTACCAGAGTGATCAGGATGACGAAGAGGAAGATGAAGGTTAAGCTCATTCACCTGGAATATTTTGTGTGAGTTCTTGAATGAATCTTGGGAACTATGGAGAATAGGACCGGCAGGAAGACAGTTGGCAGGACAGAAAATAAAGTGATCTTGAAGCAGGATGTAGAGGGTAGGCTGGAAGCTGAAAAACAATGGCTTAGTAATTCTCACCAAGTATATTTTTTATGGGGAAAATAAAAATATATTTATCTTCTCAAAAACTGAGTACCCCCTAAGTCATTGAGAAGTCAGAAAAACAATCTCATTATAGCAAATCTGGTGTTTTTCTACTATTTTACACCATTTATTGGTTACACTTTCACTAACAAGAAAGCATTGTGATATAAATTCAAGACATTTTTTATGCTGAGAATATTAGTAATTAGGATGTGTTGAACAAAAACAGAACAAATAAAAACTTACCTTGCTCATGATCTAATTGATTTCTATTTCTACAAGATTTATAAAGTTCCCAAAAGGTAATCATTGCTACAATTATCACAGAGTCTACAACTTCTTTTTTGCATTCAAACATTATTATTGTGTTTATAAACTAAGAGCAGAGTGGGTATATGAGTCATTTAACATAGTTTGAACTATTAGAATGATTTTGGAATTACTCTGACTTTTTGTACCTGATAATGGCTGAATGTGTTCCTTTGTAATGCTTGCTGTTACATATGCATACACAGCTGCTTGGGTGTATGCTAGAAACTCAGATGCAAGTCAGAGAAAGAGAGAGAAAGTCCAGAATGAATCACAATTGGGAGGGCTTAACTGTTTGCATTATAATGATCAACACATCATATTAATATCCTAGACAAGATGGTGACCTTGAACTTCATACCCAAATGGGTCCAATAAATTATGTGTAGGTAATTCACACTTGACATTTAAGTTGGACCGACATCATATTGTGAAGTGTTGAACGGACCTTTCTAGAAGTAGAGAGACTCAGGGTAATTTGGAAGTGCTGTTTTATTTTGGAATGATCCCATAAATTTAGGAATAAAACAGATGCTGAGAATTCTGGGAATTGGGTTGTCATCAAGGAGAGAGCTGGCAAGTCAGAAAATCGATTTGGATTCAAAGCAATGGATGCCTCATTACAGCGGGTCTCTAGTCCCTTGGTGGGATCTGTAGATGGAAGAGAATATGAAAACAAGCACTGTCATGTGGACCAAAATACTTCAGGGGAGATTAAAGCAAAAGTGTTTGTCCTTCACTATGCCAAGGCCCTAGATACAAATTTTAGCAGAGCAAGATTCATTTATCTACTACTAATGAAGACAGGAATTCTAATACACTACTAGGCTTTATTCAAAAATTAGAACAAGGCTAAACTAAAAATGACATTAAACATAACTACAAGAGGTTGGAACTGATGGTCAGACCTCAAATCCTTAAAAATAATTACACTGAACCTTCTGGATATAAAATGGAGTATTTCATTAAATTGAGGAGAAAAACACTGTGGCAATTAGAATTATAATATTACTTCATTTTGCTCTATGGAATATCCTTCTCTAAGAACATTTTCCCATCTCACAGGCATATATACCCACATGGGTATATTTCTATCTGTTGTGTCTAAACTTTAAATGTTCTTCATTTTATAGACAGAACGCATGTATTTGTTGGCCATGATAATCTCAATTACAAGATTATAAAACGTCCCAGGGCAGGGCATATGCTTCCTTTATCCTGGAATCCTCATTATCTGGCACCAAGCCTGGCATGCAGCAGGCACCCATACAGTTGAGTGAATTTGTTGAATTTCAATCTGTTTTCAAAACAGATGCAATTGAATCAAACAAGTGAAAATGTCCACTTGATCTCAATGATCTCTTGTCAGTCTTAGACAATTCAAATCATCAAATGCTCAATTTAAAGGTTTGAAAAGAATTTAAAAGTCATAATTTTATCTCTTCCTTTATCACATAACAGTATATCAACATTCCCAAGGAAAATCCTGCAACTAATTGAACAGTTTCATTTAATTACTTGACCAAAAACAATCAAGAGGGTTTTAACATTTCTAGGAAATTCTTTGTTTCTCTCTTCCTTACTTTCCTTAAAATCTACATTTCCATCCCCCCAACACACATATACATATACATTCAATTAACAACCTTATTTATTACTAACTCCTCCAGTTAAGATAGCATGCAACCCATAATCTCTCAGAGAGCATATGCAACCCCCCTCTCTTTGTTCAATAATCCTCTTCAGGTCTGTCTGGGTCCCAATTTCCATATCATGCCCAACAATTTCTTTTTTGCAGTTATATCTGTTCCTACCTACATTGTAAGTCTCTTTCTTTTCTAGATTATTCATAATGGAATCAATTACGCTCTTATGTCCTATTCTAAAAATACCTTCTCTTGATTAATAAATAACATTTTAACTGCATAGTCATAATTTTATCTTCCTTCTATCATCTTTTGCATCTCAAAATTGGTCTAAAGGAAAGAATAATCCATACTCAAAATCATTAATCTCTCACTTATTCACACTTAAATGTGACTTCCAAACAAATTTTACAATTAAATTCTAAGGTATATGTCAATATCTCCAGACAGTTCCATGATCTCCTTGTTCCATAGCCACTGGAATTTTTTTTTATTCTCACTTCTATTTATTTCTCAGTAACTTTTAACATCATTGATCACTTCACTAGGAATCTGCTCTCTGACCTTTCACAAAGCCTGATGCTCCTAGTCTGCCTTCTGTCTCACCCTCTATTTCTCGGTATTCTTTACTTTTCATTCTTGGCCTGATTTGTTCATTTAGATCTCCTTTATGCCTTCTTTTAATTCTCTCACAGTTCTCATAATCCCATTCACTCACATGTTATCAACTATATTTATAGCTTTATGCTTCCTGACTTTAATATACCCAACCCAGACAGTTCAATGAAATTTAGACTCATATACCCAGTGACCCTTGTCATTTCTATCAAATTATAAAGACAATTACAGACACTTCAACACCATCATTGATTTCTCCAAAAATCCTACTATTATTTCACTTTCCCTCCCACTGGTTTACATGATATGACTAACCAGGGAGTTACTCAAATCGGAAGCCTTGGAATCAGGGCAGAATTTGGATACAAGGCAATTCTAAGTGAATTATGCAATAATAATATGGATCATCTAGGTAGCTGCTTTTTAACTCCATGCATGGAATTTGAAAGACTCTTGAAATATACCTCAACATATGCCACTATTTTAAAATTGTGTTTATTTGGTATGACATAGCGTGAATGGAGGAGGGAAGCATATGTAAGACAATAAGCTTCTGCCAGATCATGGCAGATAAAATCTGCCTGAACATTTGGATGTTACAGAATCAGGGATAAGGAATCTTCTTTTATACACACTAGCCCAAAGGCCATTATTTGGGAAATAAATAAATGCTCCGACTTTTCACATATTTCCAGTCAAGGAAGGTGTTTGTAATGATAGAGAATATACTTGTCAATGTTAAGCGAAATTTCAACCTATCAGATTTAAAGAGATAGTGAGAGACCCAGAGAAGGAAGGACATTTAATTGAATGAGTGTTTTTCATCCTTTAAATTCTGATGGCTAATCTTGAAAGATAGTGGCAGATTAAATGAAAATCAATGTTACAGAAGGAAAACATTGCTTGTGATTTAAACTAAGCATTTAATTCTGAGTCAAAGGAAGAGGAGAGGACAAAGTGATTCAGTAATTTTGACAGAGCTACTCAAGGCTTGTCAATAACAACACATGGCATGAAAAGGGATGGGGTGGGAGGAGAAACTGATGAATATTCACACCAGCCAAGCTGTCATCCCAGTGTTCCTGGCAAGGGAAACAGGTTCCATTTCATTGTAATATTTTGGAGTTGTCCAGAAAATAAATCAGGAGGTTATGAAACTTGATGGACTCTTTGACACCCTTCCTGAATTGCACAGAAATGTTAAGAGGTTGCATAAGAAATATAATGTAATTATTAAAATGACTGCTAAGGTGCAAATAAAAGAAAAACAGAACTTCCAAACAAACTTGTTATTATCAGTTTCCATCAAGTAATTGCTCTCTTAGCTTTGTTTCGCTACTATAATACTTTATATATTTGTGATCGCAAAATTGTGACATAAATTAATCTCTGAAGTGATAGCATTGCCTATAAAATTTCAATAAAACCAACTATTTCAGATAGCAAGCAGAATGTGACAAAAGGAGCCTGAGGGAGTCAGGAAACAGCTGGAAGAAAGCAAGGCCAGTCAAATAAAAATGAATCCATCAAGAGATGCTTTTGAAATCTGAATTTGAAATAGGACCCCATAGATAAGGTAGAATTCAGAACTAAGACATTTTGCTCTGATTTCAGAATTAACAATGATAACCAGCTGCTGTTTACAACACATTTGATTCTCTTAAAATCCTTTGTCTTTTCACTACCTCTGACATTTGTTTTAGCCTTTGCCTGTGGCAGCAGGAGACACGATAGCACTTCCAGCCTTGTTTTGTTTATTCTGTAATCATCTATCATAAAACATTTGAGTGTTCGCTGTTATTCAGATGATAGTTATAGAATTTGGCAATTAATCATAAACAGATTTGGAAAGGAAAACTGCCTATCATAGCTCGCTCAAATGGCATCTATAATAAATAAATTTTTCACTGAATTGTCACTAATTACCCAAGCATCCAGCATGTCACAAAATGCTAAAATGTCCAAATGGAATACATTAGCAAGACTAATTCTCTATCAAAATGGGTGTTCATATTTTCCATGTTTTTATTCAATATTCCATCAAACAGTTAATTTTTAAGAGCAATGAATGTCTAAAAGTGTGAGTCTGCAATATAGCCATTCAGGCCCAGGTTCCTTTTGGTTACCTAGGAAACAGTTTCATAGACATTCACATAAATAAACTAGACAGTGGGAGGAAGTACCATAAATATAGGAGCAAGTTCACTTGATTTTTTTTATATTTCTACCAGGAACATGATCTCTGACTATAACCATAGTGCGATAAAAAAAAATGCAGAAACATAAAAGCAGTACCTTGTAATGACATATGTAAACAGAGGAATACTATATTTACTCAGAATGGGAGAATGAATATTATTGGGAGGTCATTAAAATTGCCAAAGTTGTCAAATTCTAAGACATATCCTCCAGGAAGGATTCTTTTCATTATGATTTTAATGGGAGACTCAACCTACACAGAAACTGTCTTTTCATTTTCCTCTTTTATACATGCTTCTTTTAGGGAAAACTAAGTAGAAATCTTTTTTTTTTTTTTTTTTTGCACAGCTTTGAGATATTGGCTATGATACAAAAGTGCAGGGATATTGTAAAGCACTACCTCAAGTTGTCTGAGTTGATTGTAAGGAGTGATTTTAGGTTGCCTTAGTTAGATCCATCAATATGTCTGAGATCTGAAAATTGTCAGATATTTAAGCACAAACCAAACTAAATGAGAAAAATACAAAAAAAAAAAAGGTCAATCCTGTTTTTTAGGCATTATATGTTCAGTCCTTTGAACAAAAGTGTTGTTCTGTGACAGTGTGGCCTCAGAGAAAGGGAAGTTTCCAAGTTCCCTGCCTCACCCAAGGGAGGACAGAGCTGAGCAGGAAGGAGGAGAAGTTGAAGAGACTAGAGGAAGGAAGAAGGAATGATGCAGAGCAAGAAAGAGACCTGGAGGAGGCACTTGGAGCAGAGACATGTGAAGAAGCTGTGATTGCTTGTTTGTCTGGAACTGGTTGAAACAGATGCAGGTGAGATTGCTGGGAGGTTTAAACTTGATTTTGATTTTTCTCCTTCTATTCCAGACATGCTGGACCCCTCTGCCTCTTTCCTATGAGTCCCCACCATGAGGTGCCTTAGCTTGTGGCAGACTTTCAGGCCTCAATGGTCCTGCTTTGGCCACCTGTTTGGTTGGGCATTTACTTACAAGAGGATGGGTAAAGTGCTTGATTTAAGAACTGTATTCTTTGTCTTTTCTTTGTTGCACACTAATTATATTAAAGTTACCATCCATTGAAGGTATTAGATACTAGAGTATGTTTTGTTTTCATGTGGCAAATGGAAAGGAAAAACTATTTACAGTGGACAGGTTTGAGCATTCTGGAGCTTCCCTCATTTTGCCCTGTAACAGATTCTCTTTGCAGTCTGTAGAACAGGTTCTCTTCTTATTGCCTTACCATTCTCTTCCCTACCTGTATTAACATGTTTTTCTTGATGGCACTAGTTTACCAGACAGAGCTGGTCAACCACGAGTTCCCTGGGATGCAGACATGACCTTGGTGCTGTCTGATGCGCTATCTGAATAACACAGTTAGAAGGTGGTTAAGACACAGTTCAGAGTGAAAATTCCCAGTGTTACCTTATTATTTATTCTGACCAAGGACTGGCTTCTCAAGGTATTCCTTATTTCTAATAGTTCCTCAACACACTTCCAAGATGAGGACCTTCATGGTTAGGTTCCCTAGAGTAGGCTTCCTTGGGCTTGAAACTAAATTCCAAAAAAGTAACCTTGTGTCTGGTTATTGCAACAAGAAGAATTTGAAGTCTTTGCACAGTTTTATTTTTATTGGACTTTTGACTTCCTTGTTGACTTTTCAGTTTATATATTTGAATACAATTCCTGTATCTGCTACATCATTAGAAAAGAAGGCTTTAGGGCCTCTTTGGTGGCACAAGGAGTTAAGTACCACACTATGAAGCATCCTCAGCCACTGCAGGGCCTGTTGGAGCCTCAGCCAGGGAGGGGCACACATGGAGCAGCAGAGCTCTCTGCCTTGCCCGCTGCTCCCCTCAGCATATGCATAAATGCATAAATAAATAAATCTTAAAAAAAAAGGACAGCTTTAGTGACAGGGACCTATTATTAAAGATATCAATGAAAGGAGAGGGGTAAAGCATGGGGAGATTAGGCAGAACATGAATTTTATCACTGCATGTTTGGTTAAAATCTTTTCCAAGCACTGAACAACAGTCATCTATTCATTTATTATTAATTGCTTTATTATTTTTTAAATTGAGGTTAAGGTTTACCACACTGTATATGATTTAGAGATATAAATTTGCATCTATTAATATGCATGTCACCACCACACACCAAAAGCATCTTTAACCCTCCCACATATCAACTGGGTTCCCTCCACTTTTTGGGTTCACTCTAATAGGTGTCTAGTAGAAGCTATAAGCTTTTCATTTCACTTTTAAATAGCCCAGTATCTAGAATAACGCTTTATAGAGAAGGGTATGTGTGTGTGTATGTGTGTGTGTGGGTGTGTGAGAGAGAGACAATGAGAAAAGGAATCAACCTAAAAACCATCAGAAACACTAATGAGGAGATTCCTGTATCTTGCACACAAGTCAAAAGATTTAGTATAAACATCAGTACAGTCAATTGTATTACAAGGGACTTGGATACAAAGTACATACTTGTACTATGGAAAATAAAATAATGTCTAAATACATGAACAAATAGATGGTTTTTAGATAGTGCAACTAAAAATTTAAAAAATTCTCCAAATAAATTTAAAAGATATTTTATTCTTTAAATAAAATTTCAAACATCATTTTTACATTGGCATAGTGATTTCAGTCAACTGGGGGACCATGTAAAGGAAAGAACATCCTAGTGAGTACCATGAACCAGTTTTTCTTGAAGGAAAAATATCTGATCTCATTTCTCTATAGTTCTTTTTTCAAGATTCCAATTAAATTACCCTTTTTTCTTCTACACTAAGTACAATCTCACCTTTTACCCTTTTTGAGGCATATTGTAGGCATTGGAAATTATTTTGGCCAACATACCCTTTTATTAAAGTTGTAATGGTTTATTTCAAACAGTTCTACTTTTAATGAGTTTTATTTCATAAGTTACCTTCCTGGTAGAAGCACCTTGTCACCCTCATGGTTGAGAAGAAGAACCCGTATGTACAGAGATAACATTATGAATGGTTTTTGTACCAGATATTTTTTTTTAAAGATTTATTTATTTATTTATGCATACAAGCACTGGGGTACAGGCCAGAGGTGTGGGAGGTGAGAGGATTCACCACAGAGAGCGGGGAGCAGAACAGGCAGATCAA
>JAGFMF010011791.1:3841350-3872858 GCA_019455555.1 Galemys pyrenaicus | reverse complement strand
CCCTCCCTGGCCGGCAGCAGGGATCGAACTCGTGCTGCAGTGGCTGAGGTTTGCTTCATAGTGCGTTGCTTAACCCACTGCGCCACCAGGAAGGCCCTGTACCAGATATTGAGTTAAACACTTTGCCTGCATTATCTGATTTAATTTTGACAATAATGTATCTCAATTAATCTCTGTGAAAATCAGTTTTATTTCTAGTTATTACTATTGTATGTTATATACAAGATAGATGGTCATAGAGCTGAAGTTGTAGAGGCTCACATAATATTTTACAGTCAGAATGTGAGAATGGATCTATGAACAACACTGACATATTTTAGGAAAACAGTCATAAGAGATACAATACACACATACACACACACAAATTTGGATGTGAGATTTATTCTCTAGAATTTCTCAAATGCTGTCTCCATGTATGGCCTGTTTTGTTAATCAAAGACAGAAAATCCGTTTGTAGAAATCATCTATCAAGAAGCAACATATTAGGATTATTTGCCTTCCAGGGATCCTTTCATAGAATTCCAACAAAAGGAAAATGTCATACTGCCAAAGCCTTGGCTGGACTAGGAACCCGAGAGCAGCTGCTTCTATTTTCTTGCTACACATCTGTGTCTAATAATCCATGCTTGACTTTGATGCAGCCATTGGCAAGTTAGCATTTCCCCAAATCCAGGGTTTAGCCCAAGAATAGAGTTTCATGCTTTATATTTTTAAGAACTTAACCATTTCCCCCTCTTAAGCCTCCTTATCTATCTTAAGGCAACTACATGGGACTAAAATGATTCATCATATCCCTAGTACCAGTGATCATTTTGTAGATAATTCATATGCCTTCCATCCTGTATTGGTTCTATTATTTTCTGGAACATGCATGGATACTCATAAATTTATTCTTATAACAGCTTATTCTATCATATCTATGTGAAAAAGTGACATTTTGTAACTATGTTCTTTTATCCAAAGTATTTACCACTAAGGTCTGAACTTTGTGTCATCCATAAGCAGGACAGTATTTCAATTCATTCATTTATTTACTCAGAAAACTTAGTGAAAATATAGAATTTTCAGACCCAGAAATAAGATGAAAAACTTAGTGACTTAACTACCATGTTAAATGGAAGAAGAAAATATTAGTTATTTTATTATATTGTCAATAATCTACTATGTCTCCTTGTATGTGATAGAAGTCAGAATTTCAACCTTGACTTCTAGAATCTGAAGATGGGTCATCAATTTTTGTAGGTTATACTTATTCAGAAAAGCATGAGAAAGTGGGAGTTGTATATAACACCCATGGAAGATGTCTTCTGAGGGCATGGAGAGATTGAGGCCTTCGTGGGAAGGTTCTCATGTGTGCAGAGAATATTTTAGATCTATTTTCAAAGTGATTTTATACATTAATTTCTGTCTTTCTATATTTCTGCTTTTATTGCACTACATTTTGATGTCCTTTCCAACATAGAGCACAATATTATATACTAAAATTGCTTTACATATATAAATCAGAGGGAAAATGACAACATATGAATAAAAACAAAACAAAATACTAACATTATTGGAATAAGATGAGGTCACCAGAGAGAAAATATGTCAATTACAAGGTAACAGGTGGAAACTGGACTTTTGGAAAGATCATCATAGAATTTATACAATACTGGATTACAGAGATGTACAACTGAAGTCTACACAATGCTATAAGCCAATGTTGTTTTAATAAAAATTAAAATAAAAATGAATAATAAAAATTGATACCAAACAATGTCTTAAACAGTATCTTCAAAATTTGACTACAAATGTATTGTTGGTATTCAGAATTTTTTTTAATTACAGTCGTTGGATAGAATCCTAACTGTACCACATTTTAGTCTTCACATTTCTGCTTTTCATACAAGACATATATAAGAAGTTTCTTCAAATCATTTGTTTTCATCATTGACATGTCCCTGGTTTATTGGGATAACAAAGAAAAGTTGAGTTCTCCATCATGAACACCTATTCTCTGTACTCCCATAAGCTATCTTCACTCATGCTGGAGTTTTCACTCACTGGAGAATTCCAGTTCTATGAGGTCGTATGTGTTTGAGTCAAAACTGCAATCCCACATTTAAAAGAGAGTCTGACACAATTAGTGTTCACCTAATGCTTGTTGAAATAAATGAAATAATTAATGAGTGTCTGCTTTAAGCTTAGTCCAGAGTGAAAATACTAACTAATCCTCCCTATTCATTTTGAAAATTAGAAATACTTGTTCTGGAAGGCTATCATTCAGAGGAATAAAAAAGGTAATCCCAGACTTGAATTGCAGATGAGACAAAACAGAATAGGCAATGCCAGCTCTGTTGAGGAAGATTGGGACTAGTAGAAAAGCCAAGGAAATCCAGAACTTTCTTTTCACTAGCTGAGAGTTCAACCCCTATAATAATGATAGACTTCATCCCTTCCTAATTTATCTCCACAGCCTTATTATAGCTGTTTTCTTAAGTTCTAGACATTCAAAATAAAATTTTTAATTTAAATCCTGCCTTGAAGGTCTCCCTGGTGGCACAGGGGTTGAACACAACACTGTGAAGCATCCACAGCACCGTAGCATGAGTTTGACTCCCTGCCAGGGAGGGGACCCACATGGAGCAGCAGACCTTTCTTGCTTTACCCGCTGCTTCCCTCAGCAGTATATTTCAGTCAGTCTGCCTGTTCTGCTCCCCACTCTGTTTCTGGTGAATTCTCTTACCTCCTGTGACTCTGGTCTGTACCCAAGCTCTTGTATGCTTAATTAAATAAACCTTTAAAAATAAATAAATTAAAATAATAATAAATCCTGCCTTGAACAGATTATTTTTTCTGTTTTTGATGTTGTTCACTGGTCTGATCAATCACATTGCTTGTGGCTGACACTTAAAGGACAAATCATGGCTACTTTACCTCTCACCTCTTTTAGTTTTCAAAGGAAAGGAAGAGTACAGCTGTCTCAAATCATCACTGAATAAGGAAGAGGTGCATTCAAACACCCAAAACTGCCAAGTGCTCCAGAGTGTTTACTGTGTCATCAGTAGTAGAAGTTTATTTCTTACCAGCCCATTATCCTAAAAGCTGCTGCAACAGAAGTGAATCCTGTCTCTTACAAAAATTGACTCTGGCAGCACTGTATGTTAACACACTTTGCAGGTAATAATTATGGACAAGAATAAGGTTTTACTTATGTTCCTAAGAGAATACTTAGTGAAATTATGCTTGCCCTCTTAGTTTATTCCTAATGGAAAAATAATCTCATAAGAAACCCCTACATACTTGCCCATTTGCAAATGTCTTTGTAAATTGCAAGTACTTTAGGCACAATGATAGTAGCTGACATTCATATTTCCAATCCTCTAGTAACTAACAATAGAGTTAACCTTGGCCAGCAAAACAAAGCCTTTTCTCACACCTTCTCTTAAAGGATTGAAACATTTGATTCTGAGTAGCCAGTATTTATCCTCCCCTTTTAAATAACAATCTGAAATTTATCTTTCTTTAAAAAGAACATGAAGAATAATAGGAGCTAAAGAGGATTTCACTCTCTCTTACACCATGCCTTAGTATTGACTTGGAAAGTCTATTTACAAATTATTTAAATTATTTTTCCAGTAGCCTTTAAAGCCCTTTTCATCCCTAGTAATTTTTAAAGCACCAGTTTATTTTACAATAAACTGTGCTGATACACTTTTTGTAGATACATAACATATTTTTTCTTGACTAGAAGTCTAACTTCCTAAGTGATATGTGAAAACAGATACATGGTTGAATTTTGTACCACAGTTTGGGTACTATTTTATTTTTCACAATTTTCTTTTTACATTTCAATCTGTATACTTTCAGTTTGACCTACCTTGTGTCCACTATTATTTCCCTCTACTTTGTCAAGTCTATTGATCAATTTTTCAAAAGCATTCATTATACTTTTAATGAGTTACTACATTGGGATCTTTTTCACAATTTCTGTTTGTCTGCTATTATCCAGCAGGTCATACAAAGCCGCCTACCTTTTGTACGTAAGACTTTAATATATTTGTTAGAATTATCTTAAATCTCATGTGTGATGTCTTATCTGTTCCTGTTTTTTGGTTGGTTTCTTCATTATTGTTTTAAGTTATTTTTGTAGAAAGTGGACATCTAATATAGACATCGATGTAAATTAATTGTAATGACTCAAAGGGACAATTTTTTCCTTCTGCTAAACCATTAGTGTGGAAGTTTGAATAAAGTACTTAGAAATTAAGGTTTTCTTTTTTTATTTCTTCTTGCTGCTGTCACCCTCAAGAATTGCGAGTTGACATGTAAAGAGGTAGACTTTATACCTCTAAATCACATGTAATGTTGTAAACCAGGGTTACAGCAAAACAACAACAATAATAAAAGTATAAATCCATACTGGCTGCAAATTCCTCTAACATTATCATATTTAAAGGTGATGCGAGACTGGTTTGCTCCTCTCTACCCATGATCATTCCACTCTCAGTATTAGGGGTCTGGTTTTGTTTTTGTTTTGTTCTTGCATTGTGTATTCTACACATCTTCTTTTCCACAGATAAAACTGGTACTACTGGCTACTTGATGCCCAGTGGTAACTTTGGCAGAGTGGAAATCTTGTCATTCTCTTCCTCTTCATTCCTAGGCAGACGCCAGGTCCCTGAATGATAAGAGTGGAGCTTCTGACTGTCCTACCCTCTCCTTAGCTGCAGCTCCAGCCCCGACTAAACTGCTTGCACGTCCCACTGGTAGTCTGCTTTTCTTTTCTTTCTTTTTCTATTTTTTTAAACATTTATTTATTTATGCATAGAAGCACTGGGGCACAAGCCAGAGGTACAGTGAGTGAGAAGATCAACCAGAGACAGATAGGGAACAGAACAGGCAGACAGACAAAACACACTGCTAAGGGGAGCAGCGGGCAGTGTGGAAGAAGGTTTGCTGTGCCATGTGGGCCACCTCCCCTACTGGTGGCAGGGATCAAACCCCATGCTGCAGTAGCTGCAATTTGCTTCATGGTGCTTTGCTTAACCCATTGCACCACTTGGAGGCCCCTCTACTTTTTTTTTCTGTTAGATTTTTCCAAGGAAACAAACTTTCACTGTTCTCTAAAGGTAACAATTTCTGTTTTTCTTCCCAAAGTACGTTTGAACTCCATTTTGTGGACAAGACAGAGAGAAGACACAGAAGATACTCCGTACTCTCCTTACACCTGCTGCACTTTCTCTTCACAACCCTTTGCTAAGAATGGAGGGACTTAATTAATATAGGACTCTCATCCTGCCCCTAATCTTACTAAGAAAATCTTACAAGTAAGAACTAATTTTTTGTGTGGTTCTGTCTTCTCTTACCAGTTAAAACAAATCTTTGGTAATTAATCAACATTTTTAGTTCAGTGTCTGATTGCATCTTACATTGATTGCTTACATTGCCAGATGTAAGCAAGTGCTCACTTCCAGCCCCCCTGGAATCCTGGATTATTCGATAGCTCTGCACCTCAACCTCCTGATGGGCTCATCTAAGTTGGGAATCTGACAATAGTGTGTACTGGGCTATTGTTGTTTTGTTGCTGCTAGAGGGCTTGTTGTTATTGTTATTGTTAATGTTGATGATATTATGCTTTTGATACAATGCAACAAGGGGCACTAAAATTGGCCAAGGATACTGCCCAAATCCTGGTCACTGTCTGAGTTCTTCACTATGTGTATAATTGCAAGACTACTCAGGCTCAGCGAACAACAATGGGGTTTATTTAACAAACCAGGGGAAAAAAAGAGTTACTGATGCTAAATATCACCATTTATCTCCCCCAAAGCAATGTCCAGTGCTTTCAAATCCTAAACAAAAAAATCTAATATGGCGTCTTTCTGCCATTGAGGACACAGAGTTCCTTTTCTAAACAGTAGGCCACATGCCCAAGATGGCATATTTCTGCCACTGCAAACCTAAAGCTCACAGCAACCAGATATTAGACAAGGTTCCAATTCACAAAGACAACAGAAGACACAACAGGAGATGCTCCCAGAGCTGCTGAGATACCCCAGCACTGCACCAGACAAGCCGTACTCAAAGGAGCAGTGGCAATGGCCAAATGACCTGACAAACAGCCACACTCACACAGCTCTGTGAGGGGCCGAGCTCCAGTTGGTCTCCTTCTCTGCCAGGCTGTCACAGCAGCAAAAATGGAACAGTATCAGTTGCTCAGCTACTTGCAAAGCCTCCAAACTTTTCCTCTCTAGATTGACTGCTGGAGGCCTCTCCATGTTTAGAGGCCTGCAACAGGTTTCTGGAAGAATAATGTGGTGTGGGACAAAATCACTGGCCCCAAAAACTCTGAACCCCAAATGCTAAATCCTCAAATGCTAAATCCCAAACACTGAATAATCCACCGCTGCTTCTGCAGTTCCTTATATTTCTTGTTACTCCACCCCAAAATGGGATACTTTTTAGCATTTTCCCTGGGGCTCTCTAATCTCACCAGGAAGCCCTTCCAGGGTCACCACCTGTAACAGTCTTTGGCTTCAGTCACCGGTTATAGTTGCTATTAGTATGGTTGCTGATGCTGTAGTTTTTATTGTTGTTGTTGCTGCTGCTGCTCTCTTATAGTTATTGTTGTTGCTGCAGTTGTTGTTACCATTGTTGCTCTTGCAGCTTCTGTGGCTGGTGGTATTTGTACAAGTGTGGGAGTCATACTTTCTCCAGCTTTCTTCATCCTAAACTGAAGCAATGCTTCCCCATGAACTAGATTTTTGCAGCCTTAAAACAGGGCCATTTTAAAAATCAGTTAAACAAGCAAAGAAACAACATGAACAATGCCTTTTCAATTTGGTATATTTCTTCCAGAGGTTTTTATTATTTTCTTCTCCTTTACAGTCAAATATCTTAAGAAAGTTGACCATTTTCATTAAATATTCCATTTCATGTCACACCACACACATAAATCCAATTCAGTCTGCTGTTTATTCACTTTGCAACTGAAATAATTGATATTGTCACTATTAAACTCACTACAAGCAACACTTTGCATTTTCATCTTACTTGATCATAGTAATACAGGGTATTCTTAATTGCTTCTTTTCTTTACAATATTCTTTCTTTCCTTCACTTTAGGACCTTAGTCTCCAAGTTTTCCACTTATATCGGTAGTTGTCACTTCTGAGTCATTTTGCGGGTTAATATTCTTCCTGCTCAACATATAATACTGGAGTTCCTCAATGCTGGAAAGAAGGCCCTGATCATTCTCCTTCATAAGTCTTCTATTTATAGTTCTAATGCCCTTTTTAATACATTAAGTAGAATTTAAAACAATCATTTCAAATGCATCTAGCCAAGTACCCCTTTCTCAAGCTCCATGGCTCCTCTCCCTCCCTGTTAAGACCTTGAATTTAGTATCAAAATGCTAAGGCTGAGAACTCAACCATCTCTCATTCTCTGCTATTTATGATTAAATCTTGAGCCAAGTCCTTCATTTTGTTTGCATTCCAGCTGCAAGAAATTACAGTTTCCTTAAATATTACCAAAAAAACACTCTCTGCTTTCAGTTTCTCTTGAAATGGTTTTTAGCACCCAGAATCTGTCATTTTCACTCTCAATGAATCAATGGTACTCATCAAGAGTCACCTAATTCCATTGTCTATAAATATAATTTCTCAAATGCCAGAGATACTGCACCAACCCACGAGTTTCTTACATCCAATCTAAGTCTTTCATCACAATACAGGTCAATAATTTCATTGCTAGAAAATGCCAGATGTTACTCAGATCTCATCTCCCCTCAATGATAGAGTCCTCAGTGCCAGTCCAAAAGTGAGTGATATAACTTAAAATTCTACTCTTTACATGCCATCATGATATCAAACATCTTTAGATTGAACTAATCAGAAATAGACACTAAGATGGAAAATTTCAAGCAAGAGTTATTCAGGAGTGTTCTTTGGAGACATGCCATTTAAGAAGTGAAAAACTCAAGTTTAGACCCAGGGACACATTGTTTGACACAGATGTCCCAGATAGAGCTGTAATGTGAAGCAAAGCAATGTCCGAAAGTTGAAGTTAATTCTTTTGTAACAGAGTGAATGAGTCATCAAAAAAAAAAAAAAATGATACTGGGGTGAGATGACATCTCATTGTGGTTTCAATTTGCATTTCCCTTTTAAATGAAGTTAAGTATTTTTCATGTACCCATAGGAAATCTGAACATCTTTCATAATGTCTACTTAGGTCTTTCACCTATTTTTGATTGGATTATTTGTTTGTTGTTGTTGAATTATGTAAGTAAATTCTTTATATATTCTGGAAATAACTCCATGTCAGAATTGTGAAATGCAAGCCTCTTCTCCCAGTCCATAGGTTGCCTTTATGGTGTGAAATTGCACTTTCTAAATTACATAGTTGTATAAACAAGTGGCAAGTCAATAGCACTTGATAAAAATGAATTACTACAATGCTAAAAAGTTGATGGATTTTTAACTATTCAGCAATGGCAATTGCAAGGAATAGAATTGAAGAAGGGAGGAAAATCATTGCTTTTTTTCTTTTTGTTTTTAAATTATAAAGGAATCTAACACTTGTTATAACAAGTCACATACATAAAATAGAAACACTTTTTAAATAGTTTAAAGTATTTTAATTATTACTTTTAACATACTGGCAGTCAGAGGATGCAATGGACTGCATTAAAAGGTCATTTGGCATTCGTCAGTGGATATGACACAATAATATATGTTAATAGAGGTGTGTACCTGAACCCTAAAACATAGTTAGTATTGTAAACCAATATTACCTAAGTAAGCACAATTAAATATAAAATAAGAATAAACACATATTCCCAGCAGCACATGAGGATGAATGCTTTGGTCTTAAAGAGGGTTATGGGGGACTACTCCAGTTTCCCCTAAAGCACATATTTCATTTCACTTCAGAGAATGGCCAAAACCAGAAAAAATAGCAATAAATTCACATTTTGAATAAGCTTGTATTCCTACTGAGGAAAAGGTTTGTATTCAAAGGCAAAGCTGAAAAGTTCTGTGGATTTTTAAATGATTATATATGAACAATTGAAAAACTCAAGTATGAAGTGATGCAACTTTTAACATCACAAAATATCTTTAGAAAAACAAGGCAGTGGTTGTGCTTGGTGTGCTTTAAGGGAGGTCTTGAACTTTCAGAATGTTTCAAAAGATCATGCTACAATGTATTGTAGACTACTAAAATATGTGCATGGAATCTGAAGCAACAACTCAATGGTGGTCTTTCTCCAATTTGATGTAATCTACATGATAGATAGATAAATAATAGTTAGATACATAGGTGATAGAACTCTGGTTAGTTTCCAGTTTTGCTGAATCAAGTTTCTTTCAATCTACCAAATAGTTTACACTGAGTCTATAGGAATATGGTTTATTTTGATCCATGGCTACTCTTCTGTTAGAATAGAGGTCACCATCAAAGTCCCCTATCATGAGCTTGCTTGAAAAGCTTGGTTAAAGCTTTGCTTTCCTTGATATTTTGGAAACCTCTAAAAACCAAACATTCATAACAAAGAATGCTTAAATAATCCTGCTGCTAAATTTAGAACCATTGCTGTGAAACAATTGCTAGTCAAAATTCAAAGAGGTGAGATCAAATTATATAACTGCTCTAAAATTCCTAGTAGATACAGAGGGAATAATAAATATAAGCACCCATTTTAGTGAGTATTTGTGTCAAAATTAATGAGTAGTTTCTGAGAGTTATTTCAAACTGGAGTAGAACCCTCAGAGTTAAATCACAACCCTTCCTCCAAATTGAGAACCAATGAAAACAGAAATATGCATCACTTGGGTACCAAACAACCACTTTAATTGAGAAACAGATGATTTGGAGACACAAATAGGATCTGTGTTTAGATGGGCTTCCTGTTTTTCCATCCTTCCTGAGATCCCTTTTCTGCTCAGTTTCAGGGAAAAGTCTTGCTCAAGTCTCCTGAGAGCATGTACACGGGACAAAATAAAGCCACGCAGGAGGCCGGAGAAGCCACAGGTGACAAAAGCACCGCGAACACCATGCCTTCACCACTGGGAGGAGATCCCAATGGGGCTGCACTCCTGCCAGCAGAACAAACCAATGAATGATTTCCTTCCAGTAAAGAAGAAGAATGTATAAAAACACCCACAATGACAATGTATTAAAGCAATATCATCCCTTCCTGGAGAAGATTTTCCTCATGAACACAATGAAGATAAATTTCTCCTTTATCATAAACAGTATTGTAAACCAACAGTACTTCAATAAAAAATAATGCAATAAAAAAAAAAGTGATCTTGAAAAACAGAGCTGTTACATGCACTTGATGCTAAGATATGTTGCCTTTGAGCATTTATGCAAGAATATATTGAGATATCCCAAAGGAGATGATGAATAGCAAGTGGAAGAAAGATAAAATATTAATATAAGAAGACAAATGTACTATTGTCATTCTACTTTCTATGCTATGTGTGTCACTTTACATGATTTATGTTTTCGAAAGTATTTCCCAGAAAACAATGTGCTCCAAATTTCACATTAACTAAAACTTCAGACATATATCTAAATAGTACCCTGCTGCTTAAACAATAAAAAAGTCCCACTTACTATATGTACAATGTCAAACTATAAATATATTCTTGTTCAGCATTACATTATAGAACTCCATAATTTATTGAAAAAATTGTCTATAAATAAACAGACATT
Source organism: Galemys pyrenaicus (assembly GCA_019455555.1). Taxonomy (NCBI): domain Eukaryota; kingdom Metazoa; phylum Chordata; class Mammalia; order Eulipotyphla; family Talpidae; genus Galemys; species Galemys pyrenaicus. The sequence continues at coordinate 3,862,148 of JAGFMF010011791.1, read as the reverse complement.
AAAAGAAAACTGTCAATCATGGTATGAGTTAGATTAAAGTTAATAATTTTCACTAATAAAATAATTATTTAAGGCTCAGTTAAAAATGTATTTTATAATAAAACTAACATGGAGGCTGCTTGATAATATAGTCCAAACAATTTAGCCAAATTTGCAATTGGAAACAGCCAGGAAAAAATAGCCACAAAACTCAGTGTAATGAGGCACACATTGCTTTGGGGAAGTCATGATTTTAATGTGGATTTCAGGAGATGTGTAATAGGAAATACCTTAATTATTGAAACAGAGAGTACTGAATTCACACACCCGAAGGAAACAGAAGACAAGTTACGAATGTCAAATTGAACCTAGCATGTTCATCCTCTAGATTTTTTTCATCAGCAACTGTATAGACCCTCTATTTACTTATCATTTGTTATTGAAATTAGAATACCAAATGTAAAATGTAGCCCCCGAAGTAACAGGAACATTCATCCATTGCTACTGGAAAGCAAAAATTGTGAAGCCACTTAAGAAACACATTTTCTTTGAATTAATGTTTTTGTATTCTTTAGATAAAGACACAAAGAGGGAGAAGGGGCTTCCCTGGTGGATAGGGGTTAAAGTCTCAGTACTATCAAGCTGTCTCTAGCTACTGCACATGAGTTTGATCCCCCACCAGGGAGCTGAACCACATGGCACAGCAGACCTCTCCTGGCTCCCCTACTGCTCCCCTCAGCAGTCTATGTAATCCAGTAGACCTGTCTGTTTCTGATAATACCTCTGTTACTGACTCTGTTTCTGATAATACCTCTCACCCCCACCCCCAAAACTCTGGCCTACACCCCAGATACAGAAGTGGGATAGCTGGATCATGTTATTTTTATTATAAATTTTTGATAATATCCAAAATATGTAAAGAATTCATATAACTTACTAATAACAACAACCACAAATGCAGCAATAAACAAAGTGGCAAAAAAAAAGTGAACAAAGTGCCAAATCCATAATACTGAATATCATTCAACCATACAAAAAAATGTTGTCAAGCCATGAAAAGACATGCAGGAATTTTAAATGAATATTGCTAAGTTAAAGAAGTCACTTCACAAAAGCTATAAAATGTATGATTCTGACTATATGACATTCTGGAAAAGGCAAAATTATAGTGTAGTAAAATAACCAATAATGGTCATTTTGCAAAATGTTAGTAATAAGGAAAACTCTGCATTGCAGAAAGTTACTATATGCTGTATTTGTATTCTCTGCTCATTTTTTTGTAAACCTAAAACTGATCTGAAAAAAAAAAAGCTAAGGAAAAGAATAGTTGCAAAAACATTCCCTGACAGTTTGCTGTTTTCTCTGTTCAAAACAGATAACCTGCCAGATCTTAAAGACATTATCTCAAAGAGTCCTCTTTATTAAACTATACTTGTATATTTCCTTGCTTTCACATTTATAAGAATAAATAAAACAAATACAGTAGCTTGTCCCACTAGAGAGTAATCTCTTTTTCTTTCCATTCAAAATGCTGTTTCCTGCTTCTATAAAGCTAAAAAGAATGTCCTGAACTGTTCTTGCGTAGTTCCTCCATTATGCAGGTAAGAATGTAAAGTGGTCAGTGTAGTTGCTCTGGAAAAAGCATAGACTGAATTACATATGGTAACAGCGGGACTAGTAGACACCAAGATCTCTCAACACCTTTCTTAGAGTTTCACAGGAATAAAAATCTAATAGGAGGGAATGTGAAAACTCCCATCAAGGTCTGTGAAAGGAGGTTGAGGAGAACTCTGAAAGAACATCCCCGGGATGGCACAAAACTATGGCATTTGAGGATGAATCTGACATTGAGTAGAAGTGAAGAAGTCAATGAATAACCAAGAGTTATGATGAGCTTGATGCTACCACTGACCCTTTTTCACCTTGGAATACATTCTGTATGAGTTGTGGAAAGTGAAACTGTCACAATTGGTGCTCAAGTCAACTAGGGTATTGATTCCCTTTAACAAAAAACCACCAGGGGACATTCCCACTTGATGGATGTTACCACTGGAACCAGAGCAATGTTTTCCCTCCACTCTAGTCAGAATCCTTGCCACTACAAGCTCATTAGGGGACAGATGTCCATGCATGTTATCTTGAGCTCACATGAAGTGTCGCTAGAGGAGATATAAGCATTGACTTTGAGGTCACTCACCCATTTAGCAAGAAGGTCATTCTTCAGTGGTACATACATTTGAAAGAAAAAAAAAGCATATGAAAAAGTTCTACAAATGAAGCAATATTTTGCCTAGCACACATGGTAGTATTGGAAAATGGAATTCTTCTAAATCTTCAAGCAAAGACCAATTGAGAACTGCACTCAGCAATTCCTGAGCAGCAGTGCAGAAGTGTAAGATCAAATTGTGAAGAATTCCACTCATCTCTATGCTAAGAAATCAGATATCTGGACATTTAAGAGAAGACTGGGGTCTCAGAAGTGTCTTAAATGGACTTTCAAGTCCTATATATGTTAAAATCTCAGTTGCTTTAGACCAGGGCACAATATTTACACCCCATACTAGGACAATTTATGATGTACATGACAGAAATGTGTCCAGGATATATATGTATTTGGTTCAAATTTCAGACAAACCATGTGCATCAAACAGATATTCTATCTAGTCCTCAATTATGGATAATATTAAATCAGGAATCCCTTTTAAAGAATTTTAGTTTAAATTTCCCATTATTGATTTTTAGATTTCTATTCTCCTTCAATCCATATTGAAGACAAATATATCTTGATAGATCCTAAATGTTCCTAAAATGTATACTCAAATATATATATATATATATATGAATAAGGAAGAAGTGAACTGAGATAAAAAGTTTCTGTGTGGCTTGAAGACTCCAAGGTAGAAAGTAGGATTTAGAAAAATATACCCAAGAATCAAACTGGTACAGAAACCTGTGCCCAGAGTGTTGCAAAGAAATAAAGTTATTGTTCAATGTTTCACTTTTATTCCAAGGATAATTCACTATACATTTCTCTACAATTGTTCAGGAAACGCAAAAATGTGTTTAAGTCCTCAACCAATCCACACTCGCATTAGTAAACTGTTTAGAATACGTAATTTAAACTCACGAAATGGCAGTGTAAGGACAAAAACTAGACGGCTGCATAAATGAGATTCTCACCTGTCAGCATTCACTTTCCCTTCACTTCTGAGGAGTATCTGAAGTGACCAGTACTGACACCAGTACATATTGATACTGCACACCTTAGACTTTAAATCGGGTCATTAAGGGACCTGTTTGGTAAAGCACATGTGGTTCCTAATCCACTAATGTGGACCCTGGAGCCCAGATAAAGCAGAGCTCGCCTAAACAGCTCAGAAGCCTTAAGGATGCTATTAATTCTCTCTCTGAATTTCAGGTTCTTCATCTGTTAAATGAAATGATTGGATTGGATAATGATTTATAGGACAGTTTCCAGTTTTAGAGTTTGATATTTGAATGTAACCCAGGCCTTTGAATCTGCCTAGGAGCTTTTTTTTTTTTTCAACTTGAAATGAGTCCAGATTTTATTTTTTCTATTTTCTCTTTCCTTCTGTGGTTCCAAAGCTTTTTTTTTTTTTTCCTGTTGGCTGAGCTACAAAAGACAGACAGTACATGCATAAATTGGTTTTGGAGACAATATTCAAGTTTTCCTACAGAAATCTCTTATTTTGATATTAAAAAGGTATTGAGGATATCTCACATACTAGTGGAAAATCTGGAAATCTAACCATGAATACAGAATTAAACACAATGGAAAGGACTATTTAACCTACCCATAAGAGAAAAAAAATTATACATTTTGATTCCAAAATGTCATATACCACACATAAATGTGACATAATTACTTATTATTTAATGAACAGTTATTTTCCCCACTTTCTTTATTAAGTTTTAATTTAGGGTTACATTTTTGTTCCTTCACATGTGCATGCTCCACTTAGCGTCCACCAAACCACCTCCTCCCTCCCTGTGGTTCCCTCTGAAGCACAGCTATTTTGCCATCCGAGGATAGCTTTAGTATAAAAGGGAAAGAGAGCTGGGACCAACACACACACACACACACATTCATATATACATTCCAATATTCAGCTTGTGAAATTATTCACTACACATGAAATATCTTAGGTATTTTCACTCAAAATTTGCTAATCTAATTCTGAGTAATTCATTTTTAAAGAATTAATGTAGGTGTCTCTTCTGAGGGAATTGGTGATTAACATCTAATGCTTCTCTAAGCTAGACTCAAAAATGTGAAGGTAAACATGATTTTTATTCTAATCCTCAATAAGAAACTCCCTATCATTTTTGGCTTAGTTACCATAGAGAAAACTGGCATAAAATTTCTTCTTCAAATACCTAGATTACTTTTTCTTTCTCTGGTTTCAGGTAAGTAAGTTTTCCCTGGTTTGAACAGAACTCAACCTTTGGGACGATTCTGTGGCTCATGAATTAGCAATTAATATTTCATATTGTTGTAAAACATAATTATACCCTTGGACTTATTAAACTCTATATCCTGCTACTGGACTAAATAGCATTCCCCTTAAATTCACATCACACTGAATTTAACCACAGAAGAACAGAATGCAACCTTATTTGGAAATAACATTCTTTGCAGATATAATGAGTCAAGATGAGTTCATGTTGCTTGGATGTGGTCATGTTGATCAGGATGAGGTCACGTTGGATTAGAAGGGCCTTGAGTGCAACACGACAAAGAGAATGGGAATTTGGATACAGAAACAGACACAAAAAGAAGACACCAAGTAAACAGGGACAGAGGTTGGAGTGATAAAGTCACAAGCCAAGAAATGTTCATGATGCTGGCAAGCCCCTGGGAAGTGCTTGGAACAACAGATAATGAGAAAGATTCTCCCCTAGAGCCTTCTAAAACAGCATGCTCTGCCAACACTATGGTTTTGGATTTCCAGCTTCTAGAATGAGAGAATATATTTTTGTTGTGTTAAGTCACAGTTTCTGGGATTTAAATTTTAATTTGTTTAATTTGAGTAAGTGCTGCTTGCAAATAATGCAAAAGGTTTATAGTAAAAGGGCTAGTTTCTCAGTATTCTTCACCCTAATACTTAAGTGTATATTCCTATATAATATACTTTATATACTTTAGAGGTGACTCTTTCTATATATCATATAATAGGAATCATGATATATACATATATGCACATATATTTATTTTGTGATAACATAATTTTATATGAAGGTACCATAACTTTCTTGTCTGTTCCACAACTGATAAATACTTGGTTTGTTCCAAACTAGAGCTATTATGAATGGAAATATATCTTTGTCCTTGTAGAGCAGTAACATTATTCTAAATCACTCTACCTAAAATGGAACTGTAAGACCAAATGGTATGTTTAAGTTTAAATTATTTTTCAATACCCGTGTACCAATTTTCTTCCCTACACCAGTACATGAGTTTTCAATGCTGCATGATCTTTCAGACACTTCATATTACAAGGTAATTCATTTTTGCTGGCATTATACAATTGTAATAATATTTATTTTGTTTTTTATTGCAGTAACTGTAAATACTCTGGTTATTAATGGCATTGAGCACAAATATAATTCTATTGGAACTTTTGGATTTTTTCTTTTCTGATTTGCCTATTGAAGAGCTTGGCTTATTTACTTATTTATTTTTCTGTTGCAGTTTCTGTGTTACCCTTAACAAAATTTAGAATTGTTTCAATACCCTAGATGTCATTTCTTCATTGTTTATTTGTATTATAACTTTCCTTCCCCCATTCACTTCAAATGTCAGGTGCCAGGACACTGGACTAAGCTGGCAAGGGGCTGGAACAAGGTCAGGCAACTTTGCAGAACTTACTCTTAATGTGACTGCTTCCTCCAAGGAAGCTGTGATTTTTTTTAATATTCAGTGACCTAACCTAATGGCCAAATGTGGTCTCAATTTTTCCATCCTTTTTCTGAGCCTCAAACCCTGACAGCCTGTTACTCAAGTCAGAAACAGTGTCAATGTCAGAATGTCATCTGAACAAAACATCTATTGCAGATGGCACTGATGTCGTGACTGTGTAACCAGGGTGGTGGCACAGGGCACCATCCTCAGACCAGCACTATATTTGCTTTAAAGTTCTGTTGTTTCCACCTTTAACTTGTTGGTAATATTATCTCTGAATTTGGGGAGGTGACGTCTAGTGGATTAATGGAGCATGAGCAGAGATGCATGCATTCTAGCTGACTGTTACTTGTTGCCCCATTTGCACATGGCATTCTCCATGCCCACAAGTGAAAAATTCTAGGGAACCTCTAATGAGGGAATTTCTGACTTCATGGGGATACTGACAGCCCCAAAAGGTCATGTTCTCATTCCAATCATAACTCATAAATAAGGCAGTAACATTCTGAGCAACATTGATGACTGAGGAGCCTATCACGTTCTTTCTGTATTATTCCATGGCATAAATCAATCACATTGACTGAAAATGATGACTAAGAAGGAAAAAGAGATCAATTAACAGCAGAGTTAGCTTCATGCAGCTTATCTGCTCTCCTAGTATAAAAAAATATGTATGTCTGTGTGAAATATGAATTATGTCATTTCAATGGTCCCGCAAGTTAAACATATATGAAAAGTTTTTGTATTTGCATCTAGAAGTATAATATAAAGATTAGTGGTAAAATTTTTGCTAACATTTCCTCTTTGAGTATACTTGGGGCTTAGACATATTTCAGATATCCACTCATAGAATCAATATTGCCGTATCTAATCACAAATTTCCATTGATTTTTTTCTATATTCTAAAGAATTTGAAGTATTTTGCAGAAAAAGTGTATCTTTAGTTTGCCTTCAAATGCATAAGAAATTGAAAACATAAACAAACAAGTAGATAAGTAAATAAGTGTATCTTATTTACTGAATAAACTGAAACTCAATTTCTACTTTCACTTAACAGGTACACAAAGTTTACTTAAGTAATGATTCTTAAATTTGCAGTTGAATCAGAAGCTAATGTCCATGGCAGGTAATGAAAAAAAAAATCTTCATTACTATATTCTTTTAACCTCTATGTTCACATACTACTTTAAATATCTGTTCCTCATTTTTTCTACTCCTCTCAGCTTTTAGATGTTTACCTTCTCCTGTCCCTAAAAGTTAAAAAGAAAACAAGAATACTAGGGGTGTGGGTAGGGGGCATGGTGCTTATTAAAATAAGTCTCTCTTTCTTTCCATTTTTCAATTTGCAAAGCATAAGGACATCCTTTGTGAAACACAACACTTCTGTCTCTTTCAATTTATTATTAGATCTTGCCTCTGGACAGTCACAAAACAGATGACACTGGAGAAACTCTAAAAGACCACTCCACTGCAAAGCCTATGGAAACACTCCTGAGTTGGGAACAGCAGTCAGGACAAGCTGGTGCTGGCATCTGTCACTGTATTAACTGTCAGGAGTTGTTCAAAAGCTCTGGCCAGCTGAACAGGAGTCTCCTTTTCCCTCACCTATGAACATGTGTCCCCCAAGGCTTCATTCCAGCTGAAGATGCAGGAGGTCAAAATGAAAGTAGCACCTTCCCTCAGGCCAGGGAATCACTAGCAAATTTTGCTAAAGTCAGTTTAATGAGGATGCAGAGAACAAGGACAGAAGGAGAAAAATATCAGATATTAACATTCTAATGAACTAAAGGGACAGATTCCTTCCCTTTAATTGAATTTAGATTTGTTGGATATTTTAAGTTTTTTATTTTAATTCTTTTGATGGGTAAATTAATCAGAATGGATTATTATTTTTATTACGCATTCTTTTTTTCTTATTTTACTTCAGAAATCAGAAGTGTTATAAGATTTAAAAACTTTTTGGATGTGTATGTAAATTGCTTCAAAATCTTTATAGAAAAAATATATTAAAAATGTTGTAATTAGATGTAGTAATATTGATTCCTTTAATACATATTGGTATATAATACGTGCATACCTAGTTATAATCTATATATTCTGAACTGTGATGTTTTCCCTTTCAATTGGAAAGGAATATATATAAACATTTATATAGTATTCAGGATATTTTATTATTCAAACTTTTAATTCTATGATGTAAAGGTACTATAGTTTAAACATGTGATTTCATAAATAAAAGAATAATACCATTTTTAGGTTATATTTGAAAATAGAGCACAGTATATCCTATGTGATTTCATGTTTTTAATATTACGTTAGCTCTTGTACTGTGCTTTTAAAATATCATTGATTACAAAGTGTGCTATTGAACATCTCATATTTTTAAAATTATATTTCTATCCTTTTTCTTAATGAAAAGATACACATTTTCTAAAGAGACCACCATGAAAATATTCTGCAATAGATTATTTATGCCTATAAGATTATCTAGTATTTATTATATTATAGGAAGTATGATACAAATGAAATGTTTTATCATTATATGCATCCATACATAGTCATTGCTTTGGCTAGTAAAACATATATATACACACATACATACTATATTTGTAAATATATGTATGTATGTTTTACTAGACTGGAGGGGATATGACAAACATGTTTGTCCCTTCATTACTATCACAAATTTTATATTTTGACTGTTTATTACTCCAGAAACACATGTAGCAGAAATATATAAATATAGCAAACACATTTAATATGCTAAACATCTGACATGAATTTATTACATATTTTTAATTTGGTATAAATGTCATTTTAGTCCTGAGAACTTTTTATAAACAAGCCCTCAATAGTTACTTTTATTTTACTACAAATTTCTTACAAGAAATTTCAGGAGTTCCTTTTCACTTCTGGGGAGAATTAGTAGTTTCTCCAGCAAAGGAGTATAAAATTTCAAGTTTCTGGAGGCACAGCAATGGATTGAGTCCATCTCGCTGTGAGTTCATGTCACTGTACAGACTGATCAATAACAGCACATGGGCACAAAGGCACTGGTAGGTTATTGGCCCTTCCAGGAAACCTCATCCATCTTCAGATAGAAAATCCGAGATTCAGGGAAGTCGTGCATCTAGCCCAAGATGGAGGCTGGAGACAACACCTCCACATACCATGTTCTGGGTGCTACAGGTCTGTGCTATAAACAGTCCGGAAGTTTCTGAACAGCATAGATGACAATTAAACAGCATAGATCGCCACATTTTCATTTAGAATTAATTCAGTGAACCTGATGAATACTTTCAGGTTTACTGGGTCCTTCAATTACCAGCACTTTCTCATTTATTTCACTTCAATATGTATTTTTGAGCTTCTGATAGGCCCAAATTAATGTGTTTGAAACTAAGAAAGAGTTTTATTGAAAAACTCCTCTTTTCATGAAAAATATACTCTATTGAGAGAGAAATGGAATATATAAATTGGTAATAACGAAGGGGCCCAAATGCCAAATGTACAATCTACCATTTTCATTCAGTCTGGATGGGATTCTGGGTATTATGTTTCAGTTTTGGTTTTGGTAATAATTCCTTGTCATGATATTTAGTCAATACAGAATACTTGATTACCAGCATAGTTAATACTTGCAGCTACATGCACCTATCACTATGGTCTCAGTGCTGCATACTGACTTCTGGAAGGAAAATAATTTGAATTTTGTGTGTGGTAGCATATATTATATTTAAATTTAAGGATTCATTACTTAATGAATCCTAAAGAAGTTTTCCTCAGTTTTTCCATTAATACTGTCTGTAGTTTTAAATATATTATATTTAAATTTAAGGATTCATTACTTAATGAATCCTAAAGAAGTTTTCCTCAGTTTTTCCATTAATACTGTCTGTAGTTTTAAAATGTCAAATAGTATAGAAATCTTAATAAAAAGGCATAATCTCTGTCCCAATCATCACCACCATCTCTCTCTGCAAAGGAGACCTCATCATTTCTACTTGTAGAGTTTTGGTGGTTGCTGTCATTTCTCCAGCTCTTTTTTGATTTATGATTTCATATATTACCAATTGATTTCCTGTTATAAAATATAGAGATTCATCTCACTTCTACCACCCTGAATATACTCAAATGCCCAACTGTATCATTGTTTCTCTATCAGTTACCTCTATAATTTTAAAAAATAGGAAATGCTTCTAATTTTGGTTCCATTAACTGAAGACATTATTTTTCACTCTATCTTTGATAACGTGAGTTCCCCAACCCTTCTATCTCCTTCTTTGCTAGGTGACTCCCAAGTTCTACTGGCAATAAATTGGATTTCATGCTACCAGGACTAGATGCTTCCATTATATTATGCCACATAGTTAAATCTCCCATACTCTATCCTATATAATTCTGAAATGAATGGGACAATTTCAATAATCTTATAAAAGTTAAGCATTATAATTACATAGACTACATTATAGTTCTAATATTTCATTCATGTGCAGTTTCAAAGGAAATGTACAAATAATTTATTTTCTTACACTGTACCAATCCTTAAAATCAGTCCACATGTTAGCTTGCTCCACATCGGGACTTAGCTGGATTCCACAGTCCATGGTTGGTGTTTTGAGGTGGATTTTTCTGAAATATCTAATAGCAATTCTTTTTTGAGATATAAATGTATTTTTGGACCATACAACTAATATCTTTTAGATTATTTATTTCATTAATTGTTGGCATGCAGTCTTATTCTGGCATAAAACTCACTGCTATCATATTTTGATTAAGATCTTTCATAATTAGGAACCACCTTTTTTTAATTGATTTTTTTCTGATAGCTCTAAAAGCATATTTTATTCTTGCTATTGGTCTTAATTATAAAATTCTTCACACTTATTTATCATAACATATGGCATTTAGTCCTGAGTCTGTGTCTCAGTACTATGTTGAAATTTTACCTTTGTGGATCCTGGAAGCTCGTTCTTTCTTCTCTTGAATTTAAGCCACTAAACACTCTAAATTTCACTCCTCCATGTTACAAGATCAGTTTCACAAGTAATTTCCTAAAAGTGTATGAGTGAAATTTTTTATGAAAAAAAATTGTATGTATCCTAAAATATCTAAAGTCTGCCCTCACAATTGATTAATATTTTGGCTGCTTGAATAATTATAAGGTGAAAGTTAAAAGAAAGTATTTTACTTCAGAAACTTCTTAAAATAAATGAGGCAAATTCCTGGTGGCGCAGTGGGTTAAGCAACGCACTATGAAGCAAACCACAGCCACTGCAGCATGAGTTCAATCCCTGCTGCCGGCCAGGGTAGGGGACCCACATGGAACAGCAGACCTCTCCTGCCTCACCCGCTGCTCCCCTCAGCAGTGTGTTTCAGTCAGTCTGCCTGTTCTGCTCCCTGCTCTGTCTCTGGTGAATCCTTTCACCTCCCTGGACTCTGGCCTGTACCCCAGCTCTTATATGCATAAATAAATAAAATCGTAAAAGAAAATTTTTTAAAAATTAGATTTTTGGATCTACAGATTAGTAAATCTTTTTTTCACATGCCACCCTACATCTTTTATCATCAACCTATAAGATGTCCAATTGATATGTCTTGAATTATGGTTGTTTTCTTTCCATCTTCCTCTGAATTTGAGGCTATATCTATCTTGTCAGCTGTAGAAATCTTTGTGTTATTTATTTTATAATGTTTTCTTTACCAATGTCACTTACTTCTCATGTGGAACTCGTACTCTTGATTATTTCACCTCTTGATTGATTATATTGTTGTTCTAGCTACTTGCACTATTGTATACTAAATCACTCCAAAATATCATGTTACTAAGACTGTGAAGAAACAAGAATATTTACACAATGTTGATAGAATTTTAATTGGCACAGTATTTTCAGAAGACAATTTGGAAAGGTCATACCTCTGGATTACTTTTTTGCACATGTACTAAACAAACATTTTTACTAGTGTTCACATACATGTATATGCATGTTAATGACAGAAAAATGTAATATCAAAGTAAAGTTAAAAGTTATTTATAAAATTCATCAAAAGAGATCTAACTCCATAAAATAAACTCATTCAAGCACTGGGATGATTTATAGATATTAAGAAAAATATCTTAATTTTATTAATATAAAAAGTTTGGTGTCATATGTTATATGTGGAATATAGAGAAACAAAACGAAGGATCACAAAAAAATCCAAATCAATAATAAGCCCTAGAAATGTAGCTGCAGAACTGGAGCTACCAGAGGGGAAGAAAGGTAGGGAAAGAATGTTGTGTGGAGAGGGGGGTCAGAATGAACTATGATTGAGAACTGTGGGTGCTTTTGTGGAGGGTGTGGTGTGATCCTACACCAGTAAATCACAAGCAATATTGTAAACCAATTTACCTCAATAAAAATAAATACATAAATAATGAACAGAAAATAAAATAATTTGTAAAAATAAAATAACAAAACAAATTAGTGCCCTACATAATCAGAAAGGACATATTAGTGTACATGTGCACACACACATATGTATGTATGTGGCAGGTACTAACCTACAGTTTATATGCACTCAGGAAATACAGGAAAGGGGAAATTTTAGCAGTAATTTCTGTTGCACTAATTTCTATTCTACAGTAATAGTAATTTCTGCATCATAATAATGCTAACACTATTTCTACTACCAAGAACTTCTACATTCTAACAATAATATTAATAATACAGGTATAATTATAACCTGGTCTACAGGGGTGTGGAACAAAGAAGGGGAGGGAGTAAAATGAAGGAGGGAAGAGCACAAAGGTTTTTCGCTATGGGTGCACATGTCAATAGTGCCCAAGGTGGGATCCTACTCTTCTGTTATGCAGACAACAATGTAAAGCAACATGAACTCAATAAAAAAAAATTTTAGGGCCTCCCTGGTGGTGCAAGGGGTTGGGCGCCTCACTGTGGGGCTTCCGCAGCCATTGCAGCACAAGTTCCATCCTGGGTCAGGGAGGGGACCCACATGGTGCAGAAGACCTCTCCTGCCTTACCCACTGCTCCCCTCAGTAGTGTATTTCAGTCCATCTGCTTGTTCTGCTCCCCACTCTGTCTCTGGTGAATCCTCTCCCCCCAAACATCTGACCTGTACCCCAGCTCTTGTATGCATAAACAAATAAAATCTTAAAAAAAAGAATAATTTTTTAAATGTGGTTGTTATGCCTCTGTAAAATATACACGTAAGAAGCCCATGCTACTAATAATTTAATATTGATAATAATTCTGTATAATTTCTATGCTGGTAATATCTATTCTAATATTAATAGTTTTTGTAAAGTGATGTTAATACTTTATTCTGAGATTTTATGAACAAAGAGTGGTAAAACATACATAGTATGATACACAATACATACATAATAAATATTAGATTTTTTTAAGGAAACAATCTCTTATAATTCTAATTATTTGTGGTCAAAAGCATCTGGAAAATAACGTGCTATGCATTCAATGCAGGATATCATTAACTTAAGTATTTATTATATTCAAAGGGTTAGAATATGAGTATCATGAAGAAAATACAGCTTTTGGATAAGTCATCGGCTGGTCTAAAATTTTCATTCAAATAGCTTTCCCTCTCTACCATCTCTTGTGATATTTTTAGCTAGCTAATGTAATAACTGATGACATCTCAATAAAAATATCAGACATGGCATTCAAAGTGCATTAGAGTGGTGATGGTATAATATCCATCTCTTTTCCTGGGTGCACATTAGACACTCAGGATCGTGCAGCTGGCAAAGAATGAGATGCTATGAAACAGCTATTTAAATGTGAATTGCTCTTCAAGCTGCCACTGGTAATAGCAGATTTAAAAGAAATTTTCTCCATTTCAGAAAATTAACAATCTCTGGAGAAAATATTCTCAAAGAGTCACTTAAGACTTAGGGTACTTTCTTTTAGTTCATAAAAATTGCCACACCTTACAATGTATACACTCAAGGATATATCTTTAAGATCTGACTGCAAGATCTATTCAAACTTTCAACCCTCAAAGAAAGAAAGTGATTTGTTATTTTTTTTTCTTCCCTCATACACCTAAGCCCAGGTACAGAAATATCACTAGATGTAATAACTCTGGAAATTGCAGGCAATTTTGCAGTCTCTACTTTTCAAAACCTACAGAATACTTTATTGTTAAAGGAGGTCAAATTCAATTACAGATCTTCACATCTGAAGATGTGACGTAAAAATAATACAATGCTATTTGAATGCCTATGATTAACTTAACATAGGAAAGAAAAAAATAAGTGTAGAAAGAGTTTTGCAAATAATAATTCATTTATATTAATTTTTAAATTACATAGAGTAGGTGTATCACCATTATAGCTTAACTATCTTTTCTTGGAAGTTAGTTCTATATAAGCATTAATTCAAAATTGCTGTTTTGGGGAGGGGCGAGCACAGAGGGGGAGGGAGCACAATGCACTATCAGATAGAGAATGGGTAAGCGCTTGGGTAACGGAGCATTATAGTAATAACACCACCACAAAGGGGGAGTCCTGTACTTACAAAATACAAACAATGATTTAATCAGTGTTAACTCAATTAAAAAGTAAATAATTACAAAAATGTTTTCTTCCTAATCATTTTAAAGTATATTCAGTTGGTACAGAAAACTTCAAGATGGGCACTCTGCAAAAACGTGTGAAATTTCAGCAAGTGCTAGAAACTGAGTCACAATGTGGAAAGTGCTAATAGGTTATTTTAATTATTTCATTACTTTTAATGTCAAAAGTTTTTTATTAAACACATAAATAAATCTACTATTGGAAAACCAAAAAAAAAAGTTATTATCAGACAACCAAAAAAAAGAAAAATAATGCTATTCCTTAGTCTAGGTGAGGACAGAAAATAAGAGAGAAAATGGCCTCTCTCATAGTGTTGAGAATTCCAGGTACTTTTCTTCACAACTTCCCCTTCTAGGGGTGTGGGTCTTGAGTTTTTACAAAAGCAAATATAACTTGTCCTTGTGTCAGGAACTAGGACACATGTGGAAGGGGGAGACACTGGTTCTGTTTTCTCTCCTTCCACTCAAGGAGTTTCCTCCAGGAGCAGAGGCTGACTCAGGGAGCTTTTGGGAGTCACCTATAGGCATGGAGCCATTAAGCCTGAGTGAGAAGAGACCAGGCATTCTACAGCCAGCAATGCTTCTGGAAGGCACAATTTTCAGAAAAGTTTTGTGGTATGTTTGAGGAACATGGGTCTGAAGCACTCTAATTCATCATTCTTCCACTTTCTTTTTTTTTTTTTTGCATTTTCTTTTTTTTATTATTATTATTTATATTTGAGAACTACCCAAAGTCCTCTGAATAAATTTATTTTCTCCCTTAGTCAACCAGAGTCCTAGGCTATACAGAGCCAAGAAGCTCACTGACACACCCTCTTTCCTTGCCTTCCCACCTTTTCTGGACAGGCGGTGAGTCAGGGCCATCTATTATAGTGATTCTCAAGGGCTTGATTTTTGCTGAATAATTTGTTGGTAGATATAGTTTAATCAGGATAAAGCAGCTCAACATCTAATAAATGTTAAAGAGCTAGAGTGGTAGCTTAGAAAATCTGGCCCACTCTGGGCCCACAAAAGCATTTAAGAAATGTTGCTGAAACCAGGACCAGGTGAATGTCTCTAGAAAACATTGCAATATTAAGTTTTCTCAAACTCAGCACCATTGACATTTGAGGCAGGACAACTTTTGTTTGTGGGAGAATTCCTGTGCGTGATAGTATCTGTAGCTAAATTCCTCATCTCTACCCATAGAAGCCAATAAGAACCTATCCTCCAACACTTGTGAATCCTCAATATACTTATTCGATAAAAAGAACAAAACAAGCAGATAAACTGAAATACACTGTTGGGGGGAACAGCAGGCAAGACAGGAGAGGTCTGCTGTGCCATGTGGGCTACCTCCCTGGCCAGGTATCGAACTCATGCTACAGTGGCTGTGGATGATTCATTGTGCAGTACTTAACCCCTTGAGCCACCTAAGCACAACAATATTTACCAAGGTTTTGTAAGAGTCTGACCAACAATTTTCATATGTCAAAGGAAGTACTTCTAACCGATCCCCCAAATTTCCCTGTCCTTAATAAAAGGCATGTGCCCTCTTCCTATATTGGTTTTACTCTAGAGATGTCCACCTCCACCTGTTCTGCACATTAGCAGAACTTGGGAACTTTGAAAAATATCCATGCTGTGGAATTGGAGGGGTTGATGCCAATAGAAAGACAAATACTGAATGATTTCACTCATGTGGAAAATAGAGAAACAAAATGAAAGAACAGATAAACTTAAACCAAAACAAACCCCAGACATAGGAACACGACAGCAGAATTAAAGTTCTCAGAGTGGGAATATGGGACAGGGAGCAATGGGGGGATTCATCAGGGGACCCGATGAATCATCATAGAAGACTATTGTGTTTCAGAAGTGAGTTCATTGTGGTAACATGTATGTGAAGAGGTATGAACCCACACTTCCAATCATATACAGTCTTGCAAACCAACAACATCAATAAAAATAATGCAAATTTTAAAAATATTCATATGAGAGCCTAAGGTAGGAAAAATCAGATCTGCAAGAATCCCCCACTTGCTTCTGATGCGCAATGAGAGCTAAGAATTTTGTGAGAATTGAGTAACTTAT
Source organism: Galemys pyrenaicus (assembly GCA_019455555.1). Classification (NCBI taxonomy): domain Eukaryota; kingdom Metazoa; phylum Chordata; class Mammalia; order Eulipotyphla; family Talpidae; genus Galemys; species Galemys pyrenaicus. The sequence continues at coordinate 3,845,575 of JAGFMF010011791.1, read as the reverse complement.
ATCTTTACAAAACTGCTAGGTCTTCTTGTTAAGGAAGAAGAAACACATGGTTTCTTAACTTTCTGTCTTCTTTTACTGAAAGATATGACTAAGATGGTCCAGTGAGCCCAGGCCAAACGCTTTGCTGGCTCTAGTACACTGATTCTCATTTTATCCTAAAAACTAAATTATTATTTCACGCACACATACCAAACCTTCCATTCAAAAACCACATATTTAGGATAGAAACTCCGGAGCCAATGATCACATCTTATCAAAAGAAACTTTAACATTTCCTAAAAGATGAATATATATATATATATATATACCAGTCATAGTTTTGATTGGCAAGGAGGAGGTATTTAGTAAAAAATACATATATTGAATAAGATAAGAAATAAACCTACTCATGAACAAACCTAGAAAACATGCCAATCAAGAAGGAGTTGTGAGGGGGTGTGTAAAATTATACCTTTAATTTGATGAGCATGAAATATAGGATGGGATGGCAATTTAAGGAAATGGCTTGAAGGAAGTTTCATATTTTTTTATTAGATTAAAGCATAATGATATTTGACTGTTTTGAACCACTAAAACAGCAGTTTCATGTAATAGCCTGATGATTTTGTACTGGCTGTTCATGTATATTTTATATTGTTCATAACTGCCACTCCTTTGAGTTGTTGATAGTTTTTTCTGGTGTTTGTCTAAGTCTTACAAAGCCCACATTAAGGAATTGGTTTGAAACACAGAAACAAAATTGTTTATTCTAAATTTTAAAGGATTTTTATATTTATAGTGTTAAAGTAATATATGTTTGATACAATAAACATAAGGTTATGTGCCTAGGGCTAAATCTCAGCTTATTTTTAATATATACTAGGGAAATATTCTTAGCATATATTAGTATCACTTTTTCTATAACTATTGAGTTTGAATTCCCCAAACTCAGTAGCCACTATAACTCAAAAGCAATTTTTGTTAATTAGAAGAAAAGTGCTTCTTATTTTGGAGTATTTTCATTTGTTTTCAAGGACAAATGACATGAAGTATGGCACCCAGGATGAATTTTAGCCCCTACTTGCCTTCTTTCCAAGTGCTATGTACAGTGGCAACTTGAACAACTGTACATGGAGAACCTGTAACTATACAGATATATACAAGTACACCTGTAAAGTATTCTTTAAATAAGAATTTGATTCCTTTTCTTAGTTTTTATAACTTCAGTACCTAATTATAATGAAGCAAGATATTCCAGGCAAAACCATATCTAAAATACAGACAAAAATATACTGGCCAGTTATTTACTACAGAAAATTATAAAATGTTGCATTCAGATAGAGCCACAGTTGGTTTAGTTGGTGAAAATGTGACTTTTGGGATCACATGTCGAAACATGTCTAGAACTCTCACTTTGGGACGTGTGTGGTGGTCTAGGCAGATAAGGCTTTGTCTGAAACCTGGAGTCAGATCAGATGACAAACCCTTTATAACCTCTCTGAAGGCAGAATTAATTGGTCAATAATCAACTCCTTTCAGAATAAGGTCCATGCATTCAATTTTACAATATTGAAGAAAAATTGGGTTACCAGTTCTGACCAGAGAGGACTCATGTGAACTCTGGGAGAATTGTGTGATGTGTATCTTTTCTGGAGAGGAGTGCAGAGATTTGTGTAGCATGTGCTTAAGGGCAACGGGTAATGAGATTAATGTGTTATGCCCCAGTTTTCCCCAAAAGAAGAAAAATAAAAAGACAGATAGACAAATGGTAAATAAACAAATAAGAAAGCAATTACACAATAAACATAAAGGATCTTCTGGTATAAAAGGGGTTCTGAACCATTGAACCATGATAAAACAAGGGTTCATATCCATAACCTTGAAGGTTGAAATGTGCACTCTAATTTTAGAAGTTCTAATGTGTTTTGAAAATTAATTCTTTCATTTTTATTAAAAGCCATATATCATTTGGAGCCTATAAACACTTGCCTACTGATATCAGTGTTAATTTATTTTCTTAATGATTCTTGATAGTCCAATATCTCATCCAGTAAAATGAGCTCTACAAACTTTAATAGTTTAAAAAGAGGGTAATGCTATTTAAAGAACTACTAACTATCCAGAGGGAAAGCCACAATTCCAAGAAAATGTCTGTAATTTTAATTATTGTGTTTTATGAGTATAATATTGTCAAGTACATTTATGGCAGATACCTTGGTTTCTATGGAAAAATTCTGCAATCTTTTGTTTATTTTAAGATCTGACAGAATGCACCTGCTCTTTTACAAGGGAAAAACAATTCAGCTCTTTGTTAATCCTGAAGGTGTATTTATGTTTGAATTATCTTCTTATTACATATTACATTTCAGGATGCTAAGTAGTAAATAGCTTTGCAATCAAAGGACATGTAGGGCAAACACTAGTTCCAAATACTTTGGTATAGGAATATCTGCTTATCAAGTCCCGAGTTTTCCGGAGGGTTACAATAGTTAGCAAAGTTTTGTTACAAAAATTACTTTTCAAGTAGTTTGACTGGTTTTATTCTTCTCTGGAATTCTCTGTTAAAGGGTTGACTAACTACCAGGGTAGGAAAAACTTTAGGCAGCTAGGAAATGGAGAGTGGCTCTAATCTATAGTATTAGAATGTTCCCAGGCATAAGAGGTGATTCTAAATTTCCACAATAGCAAACATTTAGTGACTACTTTTTAAATGCGTATATTCTATATCAAGGTCATCAAAACAAGGAAGAAACCAAATAAGTACAATACCTTACACTAACAACAGATATATCCCAGAGTAGCCCACGTGTTGTGTAACTGTCACAGCAAAAATATGAAAGTATTTTTTCTCTTTAGAAGAAGAAAGCATTCATCTGTCCTTTTAGCTATTCAGGAAACTTAAGATTTCATTTGCTCATAATATGTACAGCCATATTAAATATATATCGTGTATACACTGCTGGTGGGAATGCAAGCTAATCCAACCATTATGGAAGGCCGTATGGAGGTTCCTCGGTCTACTAGAAATGCAACTACCATATGATCCAGCAATCCCACTCCTAGGAATATATCCAAAAGACACAAAAACATTGATCCAAAAGAGCACCTGTACTCCTATGTTTATTGCCGCACTATTTGTAATTGGTAAGACCTGGAAACAACCCAAATGCCTAAAAGTAGATGAATGGATTAAGAAGATGTGGTACATATACACAATGGAATATTATTCAGCAATCAGAAATGAGAAACTAGGGACATTTCTGGAAACATGGATGGAACTAGAAGGAATTATACTCAGTGAAACAAGTCAGAAGGCAAGAGAAAAATATTGGATGGCTTCACTATTAAGAGGAATGTGAAAGAGCAACAACTACAGCAACAATAACAACAACAAAAAAGGAGAATAAGCTCAAGGAAATGGGCAATTATAACCAAAAGCAAACAAAAAACTCAACAAGACCAAAAAGCCAAGATAAACCAAAGGGGCCATGGGGCGGAGGGGAAGGAGGGGAGGGCAAAGACGGGGATGAGGGCAGAAAGAGCACAAGGGACTGAGGTGATGGTGCATGAGTGGAATGGTGGTGGGTACTCCCTGGAGAATACAAATGGTGTCCAATATAAATAAATAAGTAAGTAAATAAATAAATATTGTGTATACATATGTTCAATATGATATATATCAATTTATATACAATGTATATAAAAATAATATATTAAATATTATATTGAATATCTATAAAACATAATTTCCTAGTCCCTAAAGAGAAGAAAATTAGTGCTTATATTGATTTACAATTATTTTTTTTCTTTTTTTATTTTTATTTATTTATTTTTATTATTATTAGTTTTATTTGACATCATTTGTAGTCTCCAGGGGGTACCCACCACCATTTCACTCGTGCACCATCACCTCAGTCCCTTGTGCACCCTCTGGCCTCTTCCCCGTCTTTGCCCTCCCCCCTTCCCCTCCCCTCCCCCATGGTCCCTTTGGTTTATCCCGGCTTTTTGGTCTTATTAAATTTTTGTTGTTGTTGTTGTTTACTTTTGGTTATAATTGCCCAATTCCTTGAGCTTATTCTTTATTGTTCTTTCATATTCCTCCTAATAGTGAAGCCATCCAATATTTTTCTCTTGCCTTCTGACTTGTTTCCTTCTAGTTCCATCCATGTTTCTATAAATGCCCCTAATTTCTGATTTCTGATTGCTGAATAATATTCCATCGTGTATATGTACCACATCTTCTTGA
>JAGFMF010011791.1:3800989-3836450 GCA_019455555.1 Galemys pyrenaicus | reverse complement strand
GCCTTGCCCCTATCTTTGTTCAACCCGAAGTGGGCAGATGTTTCTCTGGTCATCCAATTGCCCCACGCCGGGGCTCCGACTTCCCTGTTCTACTTCTCCATAATGGTAATGGTTTTTGTATGGCAGCGGTGCAGTGGTGTTGCTGGCGGGGGCACCGCAGCCGCTGAAGCCAGCAAAGGGCAAGGCTTCGAGTCCACTGACTCTGGGGCACTGCCGAGGAGACTGGTTGCGGTTGTAGTAAGGGCGAGAGGGGCTGGAGCGGGTTCGGGGGCGTGGCTCCGGGGTCTCCCTGTGAAGACTGTCTCCAGCGCTGAAATTGGGGCGCCAGCGGACACAGCTCCTTGCGGACATCTCAGAGACTGCAGCTGGTTCCAGCACTGAGATTGGGTTGCAGGCAGGGTTGCTGCTGCAGGTGCTGCTGAAGTTGTTGGTTTTGTGGGGGGAGGAGGGAGCATTGCTCCAGGGCTTGTGCACCTAGGCTGGTGGAGGGTCTGCACTTCCCAGTGCCCTAGTGTCCCAAAGGGTATGGTTGGGGCTTCCCACTGGGCACTGAGGCTATAGCTTTCAAGTACTGGATTTCCCCTAGTTAGGTTGTTAGTCTGCTGCACCAAGCACGCCTTTCTGGACCAACTTGTGGCTTAAATACATCCCATCCCCCCTTTCAGTTTAGAGATCGGCTTCCCCAGTTAGCCAGTTAACTATTCTTTGTCACCGCGGTCTCTATTTGTGAGGCTTCCCTCAGCCTAACTCGACTACCCGCTCCTTCCCTAGTATCCCTAAAGTTAGAGACTCAACTCACCAGGTCTGGAGCGCTTCCTTGGTTGTCTGTATCGCTGCAATTCTCCCCACGTCTAGGCTGTGTATAAGCTTTAATTTCTCTTTGGTGTTGGGCTTCTGGGTTTGTCCCGTAGTGCCTGGTTTGCGGAGTTAGTAGATGGGGGGAGGGGAAAGGGGGAAGGGGCTCGGGCAGGATGTTTAAACGGCTTTTCTCCTTTTTTTAGTCTCTTCTGTGCGTCCTTCTTCTCTGGGTAGGTTGATAATACAGTCCAATTTATCCTCAGTGTTACAGTTCCTACTGGGGCCTGCTGTATTTTCTCCCTTTTTCCTGTATCTTCCAGGAGCTTTCTAGCCTATTGTCTCTTCGTCACCATCTTTTCTCCACCCCTTGATTTACAATTATTTTTACCATTATATAATGCTCTGTGTATATTCATGATATTGAGTTTGTATACCAATGTGTATTTTACATAATATAAATAAAGAACAGAAAGTTCAAGTAATTTAAGACAAGTATTCTAAAATATCCTAATGCATAATTGCAAAACTGATTGAATAGAGAATAAATATTAGAGCAATAAATCGTAACTAATTTTTAAAATTTTTATTTATTTCTTTTTTCTTGCAATGTTTGCTTTCTTTTCTAGGCATAGTCCCTATGTAATTTCCACCACCAATTCACCTGTGCACTGTCACCATAATCCCTTGTGCTCTTCCCTTCCCTGCCTTAATCCCAATCCCTCCTTCTTCCCTGCAGAATGTCTCTGTTTTGTAGTTGTCTGTTTATTCTTGTTTTGTTGTGGTTTTTTGTCGATCCCCTTTTTTCCTTGATCCCCTATTTTCCTCCTATAAGTGAGACTATCCAATATTTTTTCTTTTTACTTCTTACTAATTTTTTAATACACCTGGAGAAGGCAATTACAAATTTCAGTCATGTCAAGACATCTTGGAAGATAATATTTCAATTCTCTTGCTAGCATTCCAATTCAGGGAAAAGATGGACTGTTTCATGACAATTTTACACAACTTTGACATCAGTTTACTTAATTGTTATCAAAAACAGCCCCAAGATTGGCTTGTTCCTTTATGGCTAATTTGGAATCTTTTAAAGTACAAAGAAGGCAGAATAATGATGAAAGAACAGGGCAAAAAGTTTTCTAGACAACCATATAATATTTCCTCTGATATGCCACAAACTATAATTTAGGCACATGGTTGCATCGCATTGTTAAGATACAGATGGCCAACAAGATTGAAAAATGCATTGTTACCTCTCTACTAATCTAGAAACTCTACTAAAATGGAAAGAGGGTAAAATTATTATTAGGAGAGCCCATCACCCTGACTCACTGACTGACCCACTTTCATTTCCAAGACTTAAAAAACTTCCTTGAGTGACTCAGCACATCCTGCTTCATTGTGTCTCATTTATATCCCTTTGACGTGGTCTGACAAGGATAGCTGCCAATGCACCAGGTCCATCTATGGAGTTTTTTGCTGCTTTGATTCAGTTTCTTGAATCCCACCCTTAACCAATGATTTAGAATTTCCTTGGATGAGGCCTCATTTTACATTTTTAATGGTACCCAAAAATGATCCTTAGGCAGCCAACCTGCAATTGTGTTCATAATAAACACTGATCTGATCTAGACTACAGGTAGTTAGTATTGACTTGTTGAAAGAAATCACCATAAATACAACATGATATCAAAGAAAATAAAATCTTACTCTCCCATCTTTGTATCTGTAAATCATGCTTACTTTGGACCTAAATATTACTAGCTTCACTTGTTCAGCTCCCTCTGCTTCTATGGGCTTCTCATTCCTACACTTTTGACTAAATCAAAACCAGGACCTGAGGAATTTCCTAGTATTTATGTGAATTACCCCTCCCAATGGCATTCATTTTCTAAGATTTCTCTGTCGTTCATTAGTTTTCTACACTGACTCTTTTCAGGTTTGGCCAGAACATGGAGAAGAACTGACATATGACTCATTCTGGGGTTCCTAAAACCCTACCTGAAACAAGGCCTTTAATTGGGTGGACATGGAGGATATTCTAAGGGTTCTTTTGTCAAAGACCAATAAATCACAGACATAGAACTCTTGGCATAACAGTTCCCAACACAAGAAAACATCATTAGAGGAAAGTCGATCATTCTGGAGAAACTCTGCACCCTGCAAGACAGACCTGATTCATTTCTTTGCAAAATTCAGAGAAACAGAAATGGTTTGCTGAAAATGGGATAGGTTTTTGCTAACCTATTCACCATGAATAATTCAATCTGAGGATAAATAAATGTGCTTGAATAGCAGATACCCTCTACTATGCTACTACCATGAGTCAAAATAAATAATTTAGTATGTTTTTCATTTGGTCTTTTCTGTTGAACTTGATACACTTTGCTCTTCTTAGGTCCAATGACAAACATACCTAGTTTATGCAATATTAGTATTAAATTTTACCAACCTACTACTCCTACATATACTGTCCCTTGATTAAAGAAGCAATTGGGAAAAAAAGGATTAAAATTACAAGTTTTAAATGGGTCAAGGAAGGTATTTTCTCCCTACTACATGCTGGGGTTTACTCAAAATCCTCTCTGGTCCTCTTGCTATTTCATAATTTTCAGAAAAAAAAAAAAAAGCAGCATGGAATAATCTTTACACTTGAAGTCTGTTCATTTAACTTCTTGAAATAATTTTCTTTAGTAAATTGTATCAGGGTCTACGTATTTACACAATAAACTTTTAAAAATGACTATTTTGGTTAATAATTTTAATAAGAGTAATAAGAGTTCACTTTGATTTAAATTATCAGCCAAATACAGAATTGATAGTCTTGTCTCTACCTACATAATTGATTTTTTCTTCCATCTCTAATTTTGTGATGTCCAGCATTCATAACTTCCTTCTTCCATGACACATGCCTCTGACAAAAATGCCTAAACAAATAATAATGTAGCCAGAGGTTGCATGATGGCAATGAAATATGAATATTTACAAAATGACTGTATAACAAAGAAAGATTCTGAAATTCTTTGAAAAAATATAAGATCTGAGAGCAGTGAATCTGGTAAACACAGCACACTATATTCTATTGGAGACTATGAGTAGACATTGACTGATGAGGAGAGGTGATACATCTTATTTTCTAGTAGCTCAAAGTCCTCTTCCACAACTCCTTTCTCAATTACTGTCCAAATAATCTCTGTACATCTAAATATACTGAGCTACAAAATGGGAAAATAATACTAATACCTCAAAAGACTGTTGGGATGATCACAGGCAAATCTTATATCTTATCATAGAGACCTGAGTCAGAACAAGTACTAAATAACATTAGCTATTACTTATCATCTTAAAGAACTAACAAGTCTTCCAGAATAATGATTTGAATGTATCAAGATAACAGTGGGTCTCCCTGATGGTGCAAGGGGATAAGACTATGAAGCAATCCACAGCCACTGCAGTACAAGTTTGATTCTCCACCAGGGAAGTGACCCACATGGGACAGCAGACTTCTCCTGTCTTGCCGGCTGCTCTCCTAAGCAGTGTATTTCAGTAGATCTGTCTGTTCTGTTACCCACTCTGTCTCTGGTGAATCCTCTCCCCCCAAGTACCCAAGCATCTGGCCTGTACCCCAGATTTTGTATGCAGAAATAAATAAATCTTTAAAAAAATGATAACCGCAATATATTCAGATACTACCATCATCATACAAAGTCACAGTTTTGTTTTGTTTTTTCTTGTAATAAGAACCTTCAAGACTCATTCTCTTGGTTACTTTTGAATATGCACTGCCGTTTTGCTACAATAATCAGCTCAGTACATTACATCCCCAAGACATTTATTTCATCATGAATGTTTGTACCTCGTTAACCACATTCACTCACTCATTTCTTCCACCCCCAACCCCATTCTCTGGCAACTGCCTTTCTCTTCTCTTTATCTGTAAGGTTATTTTTTGTTTGGTCATACTTTTTTTGGCTTTCAGTTTTCAATTATAATTGAAATAATATGCTATTTGTCTTTCCCTGTCTAACTTATTACACTTAGCATAATACTTTCAAATTCTACCCATGTTTTAGTAAATAACAAAGTTTGATTCTTTTCTATGGTTGAATCATTGTGTTGTACACCAAAACTAATGTAGCTTGTATATAAATTATACCTCCAAAGAAATAAGTCACAGCTTTAAAAATGCCTTAAACATGTTATTTTCCAAACTCACAAATAATAATGTCCCCACTTTCTCACAGATTGTCCAATAGCAATTCTGGACTATTTAGACTAGTTTAACTCCTGAACATTTGGAAATCATTCAATATAATCTCAAAGCATATTTCTCCAAAAGAAAACAATTTTGCTCTAAACAGTTCCAGTTTTATGTATATTTCTCTCCTTAATACCATGTATTAGAAGCACCTTGTTGTCAGAAGGAAAAAATATTTATCATTTTGTCATCTAACCCATATTTGGCATTTAAGCATCCATACTATCTAGACAGCAGCATATGCAAACTTGATTGAGTCCCACGTATTTTTCCCTTTCCTTTTTTAAACCAAATGTCAGAAACTTGAGTTATTAGTTTTCACTAATTCAGCCTGCTTCTTCACAAATATCTTTTTTTAATCTAGGGAAAAAATCTAGTCTTTAATTAATCTTAGTATCTTTCTTAAGAAATTTAACTTATTATATCTAAAGATTCTTATTCTACAAACTGATCTACGCAAATTCTCTGAAACTATTGGCATTTTTAATAATTTGAGTACTCTGTATAATTTTTAATTTATATTTTATAATAATAATTATATTAATGAGATGAAGAAAGATATTTGATTAGAGAATAAAGCTATAATTAATCATAGTAAGATCAACCTGCTTTTCTTCTATAGGAAAGAGAGAAGGCTGATCATTAACCCTCTCTCCCAGACACACACACACACACACTTTTAAAGAAATTACTTGTCCTTATTTCATTATTTCATCTGAAAACTAGATTGTGAATAAAAGCAAGATCCTAGGGAATGGAAGGGCAACAACAGAGTGAGCCTGGTTTCTGAATCATCATGTAGAATATAGCTGCCTAATACCCTAGGCCATTACTTAGCTTTAACCTATGGAGAAATTAATCTTGTACCTTGTTTGAGATGCTATACTTGTGGTCTTTTAAGTACTGCAACTTAGCCTCTGCACTAAATAATACAAACACAAAAGTTTTGGCATATCCATAATATGGCAGAACTGACATCATAAAAAAACTTAAAATATAACAATTTCCTTGTAACAATGTCATATATAATAAATATTTAGACCATGTTCCTAAAAACCAAGCATACATTTCTATTGTGTACGTAAGACTGGTTTTGAAAAATATGATTTAAATAAAGTTTTATCAAGGTTAAGACATCTTACCATATAAGAATATTTACTTTGAACATATTCAATATTAGCAAAACTACTCTTGAGGAAACTTAGCTACAAATGAAAATTTGATTCTCATGGTGACAAACATAATGGAAATCACCACTGCAAAATTCAAGACAAATCTGTGAGCAGCACTAAAGGATGCATAATAGCAATCTAAGTGACTAAGTGAATTTCATTATTTTGTCCTGAGCTAGAGTCACAAGAGAAAGGGAAGAAAGGTCAAACTTTCATAATGAGTATAGTCATAGCAAACTTTTTATATGTAATTTTGAATAATTTGAAAGTCCCTGAACTAGTTTTATACTAATGTGTCTGAAAAAAATGTGTACCATAAAAAGTATAATAACCCATTCATTAGTCTTATTAGTTCTAATATATATTTTGAGAAACTAGACATAGTCATATTGTCTATAAATTGAGATACTCTTTTTAAAGCCATTAATTTACAAAAAAATGTATTGTAATAAAATTTAAAAAACATGGAAACAATTCATGTACTTCCAGAAGTCTTACAGGTTTGAACTAATTCATTCTGTTAAACAATTAGTTTCAATTGCAAAGTATAGATTGATGAAAAATTAATAATTCCATGAAGCACCTATAACCAACAACTCCATGGAATGCTTTATGATTTTATAATTACATAGAGGATACACAGAATGTATGGAGCAGAATGGATATAATAAATGTTAGCTCTTGAGGACAGAGGTTACCTAAAGCACAGCAAATATTCAAGTCTTAATTCTTCCCACTGGACTTTTAAATATAGCATAAGCCACTAAAAATTTAAGCAAGATGTTAAGAACATACCCTTATAAAAATGAAAGCTAAGTAAGGTATGATAACATGTTTTCTGTTTATTAGTATGAATACGACAATGGATATGTAACACACATAAAATGGAATAGAAATTGTTGAAATAGTAATAGCCTTGAGCTTCTGCACACAAGGCAACCGTAAAGTGTCATCACCCCAACTGTTTGCTCAGCTTTGACAGGGGTCATTGTTTTGTCCTTTCTTTCAAAAATTATTACAACAAAACTGCCCCACTCAATAGTTTGGAATGTGCCTAAAAAGTGTGTAAGGAGAGACAGAAAGTTGTCACTCCAAAAAATAAGATAGATAGGAGCAAGCTTTTCCAGGTTTCAGGTTTCTAGGTGTGGGCTATTGAGAAACTCTTTGAAAAATTGCCTTGTAATTCATATTTGAGGATACACTATAGGAGATATTCTACAACTACTAAAAAGATCTGAAAATTGCTATATGAGCTGTGAAGGAAAATCTTTTATCTAGATTGGGAGCCAGAACTGGTTGTTTGTATGATTGGTACACTCCATGATTTTATCAACAAAAGAAATGTGGTTCAAATGAAAGGTAGATCAGGAAGCAGAGAAATTTCTAGACAATGGGACAAAAAATGTTAGGGCTTAAAGTTTAAAGGTGGACTCGGGTTTTGAAACAAAAACAGGCAGCATTTTATCAGGTGTCTGGTCAGTGATTGCCATAATAGTGCATAGTATCTAATCTGTTCAGACACAAAAGGGATACAATAGCACAGATTCCATGGGAGAAGAACAGAGCAGGTCATAGAAGGATTAGAAACCCTGAACTACCAGAAATAAGAATTAAAGGAAGATAAAGACAAATTGAACTAAGATTGATCTTCTCTGAAATCTTTTTGTTGGTGGACACTTAAAATTGGTGCATCCACTAAATGGAACATGATGGGTAGCTCTTCCCACTGAATAAATGAACTGAGTTTTGAAAGGATCAGTTAATTAAGCAATAATTTCTATATACACTTTCTTAAAGTGTGGTTCCCAGGAGGACCAGTAGCTGAATATCACTGGAGCTTACTAAAAATGCATATCTGAGCTCAAATCCACACCAGGAATTGGAGGTGGGGCTTAGAAATCTGTATTTCAATAAGCTTTTCTAGTGATTCTGAGGCACATGAAAGTTAAGGATCATTACTCTGTACAGTACTACATTACTCTTTCTGCACTTGTTTTTTAAAAAGATTTATTTTATTTATGTATAAAATAACTGGGGTGTAGGCCAGAGGTACAGGGGGTGAGTGGTTTCACCAGAGACAGAGTGGGCAGCAGAACAGGTAGATCTATTGAAATATACCGCTGAGGGGAGCAGCAGACAGGAAAGGAAAGGTCTGCTGCACCAAGTGGGTTAGCTCTCTGGTGGGGATCGAACTCAGAATATGGTGGTGATAGTGCTGAGACTTAACTCCTAAGCCACCAAGGAGGTCCTCTTTCTGCATTTGTACCAAATTAAAATGTACAAATGACTTCCTTTTGATACTGGATCTAAAGGTTTTTAATTAAATGAAAAAAGTGCTTTTATAATAAATTAAAAATTATTCTGATTGAAATGAAATGTATATAATATGATTTCCAGTAATTTCCCAGAAACAAAAAAAAAAAAATCTTTAATAAACCCACGGACTGCCATATGGGGTTATTGACAGTTTGGTCTCACTAGGATGACTCGGAGAGGAAAGAGTCAATTTAGGACTTACCAAACTGTGGACTTTGACTTAACAAAGCTGGTAGCACAGGCATCTGCTGAAAAACTGCTCATCAGTTACACAGGCCAAAACTGAGTCTCCAGTATGATGACTCTGTACCTCAAAGACACTAATCAGCCATGTTGGCAACTGAAATGAGAGCAGGGAGGAAATGCTTTGTAAGGAAAGATTCCTGTCTTCAGGATGTATATGTACCACATCAGAGACCTCCATATGGCTCTGTCTCCACAGGAGACCATAGATCAATGGATATAAGTAGGAGTGTCCACACTTAGTATCTGTACAACTGAGTTACTGAAGGAATCTGAGCTATCCACTCTTGCAACTCTAGGACCCTATCCCTCAAAAGGACTTAGACATACAGTACACATCCCATTTATTAAAATGTATGGCTGTCACATGGTACTTTCAGCTTTTTACCCAGGGACCAATAAGCAAAAAAAGAGCTACAAAGAAGATATTCATTAATAAAATATAAACACATTAAATTCAGCAGTGTATTTTTCACTGGGCTTTTAAATGTTGGTTTAATCACGAATATGCATGGGTATTTTTACACTAGTAAAACAGTAATGTAATGTATGATATAGACAATTAGGGAAAAGAGATGGCTGAAAAACTTTACAAAGATAATCTAGAAGAAAATCCTTATGATATTAGTGTTAGTAATGTTGAGGAGTTTATCACCTGTTTTTTGTATGCATTTATGATTTTAGGCTTTATACTCAAATATTTAGTTCACCTGGATTTTTTTTTGTATATGCAAGATCATGATATAATTTTATTCTTTTGCATTTCCCAACATCATTTATTTAAAAAATTTTCTTATTCTATTTTATGCTCTTAACCCCTTTTTCATAAGTTAGTTGTCCATATAAATGCAGGGTAGAAGGACAGCATGCAGGGCAGAAGACTTTTAGTCGGGCACAGACAGGTCTTAAACTAAAGACACTGAAAACTGCTGTAGAAGAAGGTGGGTTTATACCAAATGAAAAAGTGTACCAGAAGAGTCTTGACGAGAGAGAAAATTCTGAAGAACATTCTTCAATCTGATTTATGTTCCTTGGAGAATGGTTAATGCACGTCTACAGAGGTCATTGAAAAAAAAAAAAAAAGAGCAAGAGAATCCCATCAAATGTGATCCTTGCCTATATATATCAGAATAAGTGACATCAAATGTTACAAGGAAAACTGACACTCAAGGGAGATGCCTCCTGAAGACTTTCAAAGAGCCACATCTCAGAGTTGATCATCACCCAGAATCTTTATTATTATTATCATCATCATTATTATAAATGTTTTAAATCAAACCTCATTGTTTTTTGTTCCACCATTGGAGTTGAAATGTGTGTGTGTCTGTGTGTGTATGTGTGTGTGTGTGTGTGTGTGGTAGGAAGGATGGTAATTTCACAAACAGTAATCTTTTTCTTCCCTGATTCACTAGAATGAAGCCTAGGCAGAGAAGGATGAGGCTTGCATGCTAAATACACTAGTGGTCTCTTGTTTCACTCACTCATGCCTTAGCATCATAATGAAGGAATATACATAAGCAACAATATCGCTCATGAAAGTTAAAGTCCCATATATTAGACCTGTAAATGCCAAAAGATTATCAAACCATTATTTTGTACCTTTAGATGAAAACTGCCTTGTTTGTGCATTATATAACAAATAGAAGATTTAAAATGTTCCCCAAGGAAAGCAAGAAAAAAAAAAGAAAAACAAAACTTCACCTTTTCTAACTGTGGGAAGTTAACTTTTTATTGTCTAAGCTAGGTGTTAGTGTATAACAACACTCCAGAAATGATTATGCAAAATTACATCACCTCATATATTTGCTTTGGGAGTATTTTTTTTTTTTTGTAAATAATAGATGTCAGAAAAAAATGGCAATCTAGAGCGTGAGGGCTGTGATTTTCCTCCATTGCTTAGCAACATGTGCAAATATAGATCTGCAGAAGCGAAACTAGTGACCTTTCTTTTTTGTGCCTGCCTCTATGTGTAAAAAGGATCTCTGATTATTTAGGTATTACTCATAAGTTTAGAAAGCACTCTAGATATGGATTTATGTGTTATTTCTTAGTATTTAAATTAAACCAATGAGTACCTCATTTATCAGTTTTAAAAAGGGAAAAAAATACTGCATATTAAAAATGAGCATCCCTAATTATTATTGCAGTGCTATTTCTCACTTTAAAAACATGGTTGCTAGGTATGCAATATGAGTTACAAATCTACAATATAAATTCCTAAGGAAAAAAATGTGTTAATAATATTTTATTCTGAGAGGTTATTAGTAAACGGTTTTCCCCAAAAAAAGGAAATACCAGAAAGAAATCTTGTTTACAAGATGTATGATTGGATAATTTATTCTTCTCCTGGGAAAGTCAGTTGCTATTTTATACACAGTTGACAGTAAAGAGGGTTAACCCTTATGAGAACAATTTAGCAAGATTTGGTAAAGTCAAAGACATGTACAACCTACTGCCCAGCAAATGTAACCCTAAATATATATGCTAGAGAAATGCTTATACAAGTACATGAAGAAATACATGGCACAACTTTTATAACTGCTATGTTAGTTTTCTATTGCTGTATAACACATTATCACAAATTTATTGGTTTAACTTAACATAACTTGATCATCTTACAGCTTCCAAAGGTTCAAGTCTTGGTCTTCTGCTCAGGGTCTCCCAAAGCTGAAATCTAACTATTACGGCTGGCTGGGGACTTATGTGTTGTGTTTGAACTCCTGCGTCTGAACTCCTATTCCAAGCTCACTTATATTGTTGGCAGGATTCATTTCCTTTTGAGTGTCAGCCTGAAAGCTTCAACTCCTAGAAACTGGTCCTCTTCATCACCAGTTCACAATGGGCTGATTTGCTTATTTGTAACTAGAATGAGCATTTTTTTCATGTTCTGAATTTCTTCCTTTGGGGCTGATTCAACTCCTTTTAAGAGTCCTCCTAATTCTGTCAGGTCCATGTAGAGTGACCTTCTTTTAACTCGAGGCTGATTTTTCCACTTTAAAAACATCTCAGAATTCTTTCACCTTTGATTAATAATGTAATTTATCATAGGGGTGAATTTGATCATTTGAATAGTTCTACCCCTAATCACTAGGAGGGACGTTCACAGGATGGGGATACAAGGAGTTGGAAGTGCTGGGGCCATGTCAGATTTCTGTAGTTCTCCTATCACACTGCTTTGTTTATTATAGATACATATATGTGTACCTATAAAATCAATATATTATGAATATTGATAGTAACATAGCCACATCACTATGTTTAATCTATAGGTACATGAGATTGACATGAGAATGAATAATAAAGTATGGTAGTTTTAAACAGTAGGATTCTACCAAATACTGAAAATGAATGAAATACAGTTACATTTGTCAACATGCATGGATCTCATAAAATAAACCAACTGAAGACAGCAAGATGCCAGAAACACAAAACCAAACACAACACAATGTGGTATGTATTATAAAAATTCAAATTCAATAAAACTGTATAGCATACTGTTGGAAAGATACACATGGGAATAATAATCTCCGAATTCAGTTAACAGTACCTGGAAATAAAATAGAAAAGGATATACAGAGGTCTCAACCTCTATAATACTAACATTTTCTCTCTTAAACTGGATGGTTGGTATATAGAATTTTGTATTTTTGTTATAAGTATTTGAAAATAGATGTTAATAAACAGAATTAACCAAGAAAATCATTCATGATCTATAACTATGACATTTAGGCAGAATTATTGGCTTTGTTAGCTGTGTGATTTTGAAATAACAGAATTTCAATCCTTACCTAATAATCTTCAAACAAACTATATAGAATTTGAAAACTAATCCTTGACAGCTGATCAAAAAACTGAAGCATAAAGATGGGAGAAGAAGCAGGGGGATATTAACAAAGAGGAAAGAAAGCACAATGGACTCTTGTGGTGGACTATGGGTGACTTTGTGGTGGATGCATTACAGTTACAACACCTGAGGGGGGTATCCAAATATTACTTCAACTAAAAATAAAATTTTTAAAATATATATAATTTGATTATAAACTCCTAAAGATAAATCCTTCCCTGATTGAACCTGTGGAAAATCGACATAGGAGAGGGTCAGGGTTGGGGAATATCCAAAGTTGCACACACACACCATCTGGGTGTGCTATTCAGAATCCCCATATGTAAACCAGTGCTCCATGAAAGTCAATGTCACTGCACATGGGACTCTATCACAAAGTCAGTCATGCATGAGAGTCAGTTTCTACCTGCTTGTTGGACTTTGAGCAATCTTTCTTCATGTTTCTACTTCTAAACCTACACATTTGGGGGGGTGGTGGAGTCATACCTGTTGTTAGTTAATGTTTCTCAAATGTATAGCTGATAACTGCTTGAGGAAATAGGAACTCAAGATACCAAAACACCTTGAATAGTTTCATAAGAAATGAAGTAATAACTTTGATTAATTTAACATTGTTAAATGATCTCATTTTAGTGATATTTGGGCAGAATTAGAGGAGGGCAGTAATAGTAGGACTTCAAGTAATGTTTTTTTGTTTTTTGGGGGTTTTTGGTTTGTTTTTTTTTTTTTTTTAAGATTCACTAGAGTGATGAGACAGAGTGGGAAGCAGAACAGGTAGATTTACTGAAATACACTGCTGAGGGAGGCAGAGGCAGGAGACTGCTGTGTCTGTTCTATTTAAGGGGAGCAGTGGTCAAAAAGGACAGGTCTGCTGCATCCTCTGATCAGGGATCAAACGTAAGCTGTGGTAGTGCTGAGACTTAACCCCTAGGCTACTAGGGATGCCTCTTCAAATGATATTTGAAGAGATGACTTTCAGTAAGTCTTGTCCAACTGAATGGTTACAACTGAACATATGTCTAGACAAACTCCATTTCAAAGCACACATGACACATCTTTGAATATTAATAACTCATCTGACATCTCCCTCTGTTCAGTTCAATTTCATATTAATGGTAGGCAATCAGCCTCTCTCCCAGAGTTTAATGCCACCTAATTTATCACCCTTCTCTCTTTCCATCTTCCATCACATTTTTTAAACATATTTTTATGTTTATATGCCATTAGATAGTGAACAGTTTGTAGTATATTCAGATAAGTGATACTTATTTTAATTAAATGACTAAGGACATGCTTTGACCTTTATGATTTCTTCAGCAGGCTAGACCAAGAACAAACTGATTAAACACCAAAATTCAAGGAATGATGTTTTCAAAAATTAGAAAGGACAGCAGAAAAACACACTAGCAATCACATGAGTCAATGAAAAGAAAGTTTCTGGTCAGCAGTATGAAGTACTAATGGGAATGAGCAAAATGAGCACTGAAAACAGATATCCTTTATTTAAGAACTCTGATTTTCTCCTTCACCCATGTTCCCATGGCAATTTGTTCTTTAGTAGTTCCATCATCATACCAACAAATTACTCTGAGTTATATTTTGTTTCTCAAAACTAAAAGATGCACTGAGGTCCATGAATCTGGAAATCAGTCTAGTCTTTAGCTAAGGGTATTTAATTAACATTTTGTACATTTGGAAGAAAAAACCATGTATACATTTCCAACATCATTCCTTCTTTATTGTGTTGGTTCCCCTAACAATTTTTGTTGGTCCCTTTACCCATTCTAACAGCCTGAAAACTCTGACACCTGGAATGTCCATCTTTATTTTTGGTCCATGGTATGAAGCAGATAATTCCTTTTTTGCTCTTTTACCCAACCCTTATCCAAATTCCATCCTACCATAATCTAGAAGACACTTCTCCTTCCTTTCCACAACATCTTTGCATGCAACTATCTAACTACAGAGAGTTAAATCATCACATGTGAGATGCACCATCAAGCTGAGGATCAGTCTCACTTCAAATGAAGGATGCCTTACTCTTTTACACTAAAATGAGAACCTTCAGTCTCTGTTAACTGCCTTCATGCTCAATGTTCTTCATTAGAAAGACAGTGAAGACTATGGATTCTAGAACCAGAGATCTTTACTCAATGAGATCACTTACTTTATATAACATTGAGTAAGTTAGTTAACTTCACTGTGACTCAGCTTACGCACTTATAAAATGAGCTAATAGAATTACACTTAACTTATAATATTTAGTGATAATAAAATCCATTGATTCATGCACAATACCCAGAAAAGTGAATGGCACATATTCAGCTCTAGTTATTGTTATTTCATTAATTCTCTAACAACTGACTTCAAGTTCCTCTCAGTAAAAAACCCTAGTCCTTCCAGACCCCACATTCTCAACTTATTTATGTTTCAATCAATTATTTTCCTCTTATTCTTGGCAGATAATCTTCATTCCCCAAATTTTCTGTGATTCATTTTTCATTTTTATTTCCTTCCAAAGAATAATAAGCACTCACAATTTCAAACTACTAAAAACTCACAGAAGAAATGAGGACTATAATTTCCACCTCAGGAAAAGCAGTAGCATTCTTTAATATCTATATTGTAGCATCTCATATAATCAATTTTGTTTCCCTTGCCTGGGTTCTGACTTTCTACACAGACCAGGTAGAAATGAAAGGCAAACTATTAATAGATAATATTATTTTGTCTCACCTTCTTGCCTCCTTTGATTCCAAGAGAGTCTCACTGTTACCTGAGCCCATCTGTCTTTACATTTTAATGGTGAAATGTTGCCCTCAGTCTTCATTAGCACTTGAATGTAAACTTCAAGTTAACCTTAAGTATATTTCAAATATGTTTTATTGTTATATTCCTGGTTTCTTTGGAAAGCACACAATATATTAATGTCACTATATTCAAAGATCATCTTTGAGTGATTAAAAAATTATTTTTATAATTTCTTTTTGTTCACAGAAACTTAAATACCCAGAAGGTAATTCAATCTTTTATGACCTGTAATTATCCAAAAGACAGTGATACTAAACACATTTATTCCACACTGAAAACAGAGTGTAAACACTATGAATTTACAGTAATTGACATCTTAGGGAAATCAAAACTGTCAAGTAACTCAAATTATGATTTAACATGTAATATATAATTAGTACCACTGAGGGTTTTTTGTTGTTGTTGTTCTTAAAAAGGAGAGTTTCTTATAGCTCAAACTCACAACAGGGTGCTATTTTTAAAATCCTGTAAATCATACATGTGGTTACCCTGTGATGTTTTTCCCATAAAAGACTGTTTGTTAAATATCACATTATCAGTGGAAAATAAACAGTGGGATTTCTCATCACTTAGTTTCTTCTGAGTTTACTTTAGCCTCATCAAATAAATATATTGTTAACGGTAAACATTTATATATTATAATCATTATAAGAACAGTCATCAAAAATAATATGGTATGTGGTCTTGAGATATTCAGACTACTATAGTAAAAATACCATAAACTGGGTGGCTTATAAACAGCAGAATTTTTTCCTTATAATTCTGGAGTCTGAGAAGTTCAAGATCAAGGCATTGGTAGTATCTGGTAAGGAGGTCCCACTCCGTGGCACATGGTTGTCTTCTCATTGTGTCTTCATAGGCAGAAGGAATAAATGAGCTCTCTGAGGTCTCTTTAATAAGGATTTAATCCAATGTATGAGGGCTAATCAGCTCCCAAAAGTCCCAATCCAATCCTATCATATTGGACATTAGGATTCCAACACATGAATTTATAGGAAATATTAACATTCAGTCTACAACTTATATCAACAACAAAAACTACATCTAAATAACATATTTACTTATATTTTAGTAACTATAAAATCATCTCAAACAGTATCAAAGTACAGTACAAAAGATAGTGCTAAGGGCCTGAGCCAGGGTGGGGGGGGAATATATCACTGTCCATGGCTTCTCACCCATGTAGTCAATTACAAAACACCACTCAAGCTCAGGGTCCAACAACAATGGAGTTTAACAAATAGGAGAAAGGAAAATGTTTCTAAGGCCACATGGACAACTGTCTCACATTAGACAGTGTTCATAGTGGCCAGTAGGCCAAGCAAACACTGTTCATGCAAGATATCACCATCCCGTCAACAAGGTCCTGAAGTGAATGCCACACCAGTCAGCAGTGCACCAGGATCCTGCTCATGGTGGCAGCTAGCTGGAAGTGTTCACAAGTAGAACAGTGTAGGTGACACCCTAGCAGCCTGCAACAACAGTCTGAGAGCCAGGCTGTACAGCACCAAATGCAAGACCAGACAGCAACAGACTCAACAACATCAAGAAGTGGTGCCAGAGAACCAGGGACAGTGGGTAACTTTCCAAGGTGTCTGGACATAGGGCTGGTCACCAGTAGGTAATGTCACTTAGCACTGGTCACCAAGAGGTGGTGTCAGAGATGACAGTGCTACAGCTCTTTCTGAGTTATTGGTATACAACAATAATCAACAACTCTTTGATCCCATTGGACCAAAGCCAGTGGTGCTCCTTGGATGATGTCAGAGGCATGACCAGAGACAGATGCAGAAGCTGAATCTGTGAAAGTCTGGAAGTCTATGTCGATCTCCGGAGTTCCGTGGCAGTCTACTGAGTCCTATGGAGGTCATCTACTGAATGTTTCCTTCTTAGGAAGCTGCCTGTATATGCACCTAATGATATAACTTCTAAATACATGAAGAACAAACTAAGAAATCTAAAAATGAAACAGACAAACTCACAAACAAGTTTGGAGATTTTAATTCTCTTCTCCACTATAATACAAAGCCCATGATTTAATAGACATATAGAATGCTGCATTCAACCTCTGAGGGCACAGATTAGTTTTTAAGGGAAGAGGGAACATTTATCAAAACTAGATACATGAAAATAATCCTCAAATATTTAGTAATTAAGCAAATCCATTTTAAAGCTCTCTGGATCATAGAAGGCATCACAAAGAAAATTAAAAGTGAGGTGAACAAAATGATAATGAAATACATCAGAACCAAAATTTGGGTACAGATCAGTAGTATTACAAGGACATATTTAGCTTTAAATGTACTCATTACAAAATAAGTCAAAAATGAATAATATATGTTTTAATTTCAAGAAACCACAAAAATCCAACAAACTATCTCTAAAGAACTAGAAAGAAGGAAACATAAATTAATGAGCATTCATCAATGACACATGAAGTAGGCATACAGCCAAAAAAAAAAAAAAGGTCAAATGTGTTATTTAAAATCATTAATAATTAATAAACCACAAGAAAGACTAATCAAAAAAGAAAAAGAAAGAAAACACAGAAAGCAGATTAGAAATGAAAAATGGGATAGCACAGAGATCCTTTATTAAAAGATAATAAAGAGATAGTTCATCCAAAAAAATTATTTATAAAATTATCGGCTAGTGAGCCCATAAATTTGACTACATAGATAATATAGACAAATTTCCTGAGAAAAGTGATTTACCAAGAAGACACTGGAAGAATATACCTCTGTTTCTCTCTCCCTTTTCCTCTTTTTCTCTCTCACTCTTTCTCTTTCCCATCCTCTCTGTCTCTCCCCCCACCCTTGTTTTCTCCCCCTTTCTTTTTCTGCCCCAACTTTTGAAACCAAGAGTTAGACATTATGATAGTTTCTATTCTTCTATGTAATTGATGCCCATAAACAACAAAATTTGATATTTTTAATTGTTTTCCTAGGAACTAACCATTTCCTTTCTTTCAACAACTTCTTTTCACAAAACACTGAAAAGAAACATGTGTGTTATCAGTAATGGTTGTTTTTTCCAGTTATTTTGAATCACCTACAAAAGAATTAAAACCAAATACTACTTCTAAAGAACCTATAAAAGTAGCTTCCCTACAAAGAAGTCAGTAATAAATAGAATCTCCTAAACTGGGACATACTTTTGTAGAACCATCATGAAATCATCACACTCAAGAGACTTACTATGTGTTTAACTATGTTGTTGAATAAATGTTGCTAAATATTTTAGACAACATGATTTCTAAAACAATATTAAGTTTTTTCATTTATTCCCAAATTTTTCCTGGTTAGCTTTTTCTATCTTTTTTTTTTTTTACTTGCCCACAGCACAAAAAAAGGACCACAAATTACATTTAGTGTTTATGATCGATCTCCTTTGATTTAGAATAGATTATAGAATAGGTAATCTATTCTATTCTATTTAATTTCAAGAAACCACAAAAATCCAACAAACTATCTCTAAAGAACTAGAAGGAGGGCCTCCCTGGTGATGCAGTGGGTTAAGCAAAACACTATGGAGCAGGCCTCAGCCACTGCAGCACAAGTTCGATCCCTGCCGCTGGCCAGGGAGGAGACCCACATGGGGTATCTGACCTCTCCTATCTCACCCGCTGCTCCTCTCAGCAGTGTTTCTCAGTCAGTCTGCCTGTTCTGCTCTCCCCTCTGACTGGTGAATCCTCTCACCTTCCTGGACTCTGGCCTGTACCCCAGCTTTTGTATGCATAAATAAACAAGTCTTTAAAAAAAAGAACTAGAAAGAAGAAACATAAATTAATAAGCATTCACCAATGACACAGGAAGTAAGCATACAGCCAAAAAAATTTTAGAATAGATTATATTAGATTTAGAATAGATTATAGAATAGGTAATCTATTCTATTTAACATGACTTTGATATTTGGAAGTGCTAGACAATCTTTCTTATAGAATTTCCCACATTTGGATATCTTTCCACATAAATTGACTCAGCATTAAGTATTATTTGCTACCAGCTTCCTGTTTCATCATCCTTCACCTTGCCTCATTCCAGGTCTGATTTTGTGATGCTAGGTTATCCACTTGTTTGAGATGGTGCCTGCAAAATATGTCTCTAGGTCCTTTCACTGTGAAATTATTAAAGAATCTATGATATGAGAGTTTAAACTTTCTGAATTCCCCTTTTCTTTACCAACTTTCTATATAATGCTTTAATATTCTCCAGCGATCTTTCTCTAAATCTATGTGAAGGTGTTTGCAAGATGGTAATTCTCATAAATCTCTGGTACCTTCTACAATATTATTTAGCTTTGTCGTCTCATCAAGCTTGCTTCTGGAATAGCATATGGGACTGATGTATTCTTTGTTACTGAGTGTGTTATAATTCATTATCATCATTATTCTTTTAGCTACTCAAATTAGATGGTCAGTGTGGGAGCCCATTCACATTCAATCTGTTGTTATTGTTGACATGTCGCACCATTTGTTAAGTGTCTTTCTTCTTGTATAGAAAAAATTAGGACTGCTGGTTTCTATAGCTCATTTGATAAAATTTAACTTAAAAAATTACATTTTCACTTCCCTCTTGCATACTTTTTTTTTTTTTTTTTTTACTTTTCGGTTGTCTATAGCTGTGGTTCCATCACACAGTAACCATGTGGTTTATGGTTGTTAAAGTATCACTCACAGAACATTGCTCAAATAACATATGAAAAACTTCTTACATAATAAATATACTGGAATAATCACAGAAACAAGAGTTGTAAAGGAAACACCAGGATGGATAGTCATTTTGCTTAGGGGAATATCTCGAAGTCATTTGCAGTTACGTCTATGAATAAAGACTGTGTTTGTTTTCTGATTTTTTCCCCTTGCTTTGAACCTGTAGTACAAATAAGAGGAATGGTGAATGACTGATTCGGGCTGCTGGCAGGCTTGTGGGTGTTGGATAAATGACCCTGGAATTTAGTGAAGAAGCTCATTACACTTTGTGGGGCTCAGTGGTTTACTCATGTTGAAATATGGCTAGACTTTAAATTACTCCCACAAGTCAACAGAAAGCTCTGAAAAATCATGATCCCCTAGCAGTTTGTTCTCTTGGGGAATGATGATGCTGGATATAACGAAAAATTCTCTAGAAATTCTCATGAGGCTGCCCCCTTGGCTGTCTCCTTTACCCTGCAGTTGACCCCTGTGCAAATGAGAAAGGTTAGGAAATAATAGTTGTATTTTGTTGATTCAGTCACTGGATCTACTTTCACCTCTGCACAGTGGACACAGGATGAGTTGCGTCTCATCAGACTTGAATTATCTGGGTTCTTTCCTTTGACGGCTATTTTTCAGAGTGTATGGCCTGATAACTAAGGATTTATGTTTTTTCCTTTCATTTTTCTTATAGCTTGAGTTTTTTGATTTTTATTTCTGGATTAAACTAGTTTCTCTTCCATTAGATACATCAATAATATATCATTGCTGTTCCATCTTTCTGGGAAAATCAAGCATATTGCTAAGAATGAAAACTAATAACTAGAATTAGAACTAGCATATTTCTAAGAACTAGATTTCAGCACAGATTATGTTGCATTATTACATATTTGTTACAATTGGAAGAAATGTTGTCTCCAGGGCCTCCCTGATGGCTTAGTGTGCTAAGCAACGCACTATGAAGCAAACCACAGCCACTGCAGCACAAGTTCGATCCCTGCCGCTGGCCAGGGAGGAGACCCAGATGGAGCAGCAGACTTCTGCCTCGCCGGCTGCTTCCCTCAGCAGTGTGTTTCAGTCAGCCTGCCTGTTCTGCTCCCCACTCTGACTCTGGTGAATCCTCTCACCTCCCTGGACTCTGTCCTGTACCACAGTGCTTGTATGCATAAATGAATAAATCTTAAAAAAAAAAAAAGAAATGTCTCCAACATTTCATGAGTTAGGGTTGGTTAAATTTGGTGATCATTTGGCTTTTTCAAACTCTCAAATATTTGATAATTAAAGTGGACAGAATTAATAAATACACTGGAATAATACACAGAAACAAGAATTGTACAGGAACCACCAGGGTGGATAATCATTTCAGTTAGGGGTGTATCTCGAAGTGATTTGCAGTTACATCTATGAATCCCTGCGTAAGTACTCATCCTCTCAGAGGCAATATGGCTTCTGGTAATACTCCTATTACCCACTGAGACAATTTACCCACCATCAAGACCTGACAGTGCAGGGTCAGAAGTCACCATGCACTGTGGCATATCCACAACTATGTGAGTTATGTGAGAGGTACGTGAAGTTTATCTATAAGCGTTTTTAAATCATCACACATGTGTAATTCTAAGCGGAAAATTTAGTTCTTATTCAAGCTTAACCAAAACCAGAAAATTTCTCCTGTTAGGAATACAATCGGTGCACTAAAATATAAATTAACCATATGGAAATTATGCAGAATGAAATTTATCAGAAGTGTAACAAAATTATAGTGAATCAGCTTTCTCTAAAGTTTTATACATTCTTTATACATTCCAATAATAAATGAGAAATTTTATATCAAAGAATAGCCTGAGTAAGTTTTCTTTTCCATCTATACAAATACTTGCCAAAAATCAGCATAGATGTTTGCAAGGTCATTAATACAAATCTCTTTTATTTAATTTATTTTATTGAAGTAACATTGCATTATAGTATAAGTGTCAGTTGTATGACATTAAACATCCTTATATCGTACATTAAGTTTACCATTAAATATTTTTGTTATTGTGATGCTTATAGCATTTATCATCTTTGGAAAATTCATTATTTGTTGTGTTTTTTCTAAATATTTACATTTGCCTATAATTCACAGTTTTTAATTTTGTATTCTTTATTTTTTCTTCAGTAGGTGGTCATCAGAGTTCTCTCAACCTCAGATTTCACATAATGTAGAACTGTCTCTTAAGTGGAACCACATGTTCTGGGTTCAGTCTTAATTTCAAATCCAAATCAGCTGTATATTTCCATGTAAACCTGGACAAGATACAAAATTCAATAAAAATTCATTTTCTCATCTGAAAATGAGGATTGTACTGTGGTAGAATTATCTCTCACAGGAAGTTATTGAGTGGGTTACAGACTTTTTCCCAACACTTCAATCAATGCCTAACAATATCAAGCAACTTAAAAAATTATAGTTAGCATAAATATTACTATATAGAAAATGGGAACACTAAAACCAATGATGACTGATCTCAGCCTTGTTCTTTCACTAACACATCTACCTGCTATTGAAAAAGATCAAATCAAGAAGGCAAAGATAGGAGTGATAAGGCAGACTGTCTAATCCATTGCTGTTCTGTTTCTCCCCTGCTGCTTCTCAGTTCCTCCTGATGTGCAATTCCTTCAAACCTCTAAAAAGAATGTTCCACATTCCTGAGGACTAAAGTTCAGAGCCAGGTTAAGAAAAAAATAGATGACTGGATCAAGAACATGTGGTATATATACACAATGGAATACTATTCAGCAATCAAAAAAGATAAACTAGAGTCATCTGTAGAAACATGGATGGAGCTAGAAGGGATTATGCTCAGTGAAATAAGTCAGAAAGCAAAAGAAAAATATCAGATGGTTTCACTTTAAGGAGGAATATAAAGGAAACAAAAAAAGGCCTTAAGGAAAAGAACAATAACAATTTTTTAAAAATCACAATATAACAAGAACAAAAAGACAAAGACAATCCTCAGAGGCATTTTCTGGGGGGAGAGGGAGGACTGGGATGAAGGCAAAAAGAGCACAAGGGATGGAGGTGATGGTGTACTGGTGAAATGGTGGTGAGAATTCCATGGAGACTACAATTGGTGTCAACTATATATAAATAAAGAAGAAAAATAAAAATGAATGATATGTCAGGAAAATCTTTGAGTCCCATCTGACACAGAGCATTGATAAGCTTGTTTTTCTGAACATATAAAAATTGTTATCTATTCTACTACTGTTTCCAAAATACTTCTTCTATTTGGGGGAATGAGTCTAGAAGAAAAGCATTTTTATTAGTAAAATTGGCATGCAGAAATAGATTTTCTCATTCATTTTCCCTGACTGAAAGGACATCGATGATCTCAAAAGATTTGGAAAGGTGCTTCCTACTTTGATCCTATTTGTTCTTTCCTCAGTGTTTGTGATTTTACAATTTAAAGAATGCTAACATTTGTAGAAGTCTAGAAAATGCCTTGAAATTCTAACTAAAATAAATTATTCATTTTCTGTAAATGAGCTACTCAATGCATTGTTCAGTTCCAGAATTTTAGTTACATGTAAAATGTTTATTCTTTATTAGCTCTTTCAATGGGACCAATTTAAATTTTGGCAACTTTGTGAGAACTTGTATGCCAAAACCTGGCAGAAATGTAATTCAAAATATTTGTTAAATGGATAATTTAATGATTAGATGATTAAATAAATGGGATAAATTATTTCACATATACTTTCAATATAATCTAAAAATCAACTCTCCCACATTGCTGTATGAAATATTCTTTTCAGATTCCATTTTACAAAATATTTTAGATCTATTTTTATTCCAAAAGAAAATTATGCAAATCACTCTTAC
This sequence comes from Galemys pyrenaicus, assembly GCA_019455555.1. Lineage (NCBI taxonomy): Eukaryota > Metazoa > Chordata > Mammalia > Eulipotyphla > Talpidae > Galemys > Galemys pyrenaicus. The sequence continues at coordinate 3,812,453 of JAGFMF010011791.1, read as the reverse complement.
TCTATAAAACAGTTCTGAATGAAACATTTCCAGTTATTCACAATTAATTTGATAGCTAAGGTTATTAAACCAGTTTTCATACTTAATCCATGTTACTAATTTATCCATTCATTTGTAGTTTTTCATAGTAATTATAGGGGAGAAAATTTTTTATTATACATTGAAATGCTTTTAGATTAAAATAAGTCATTACCATTGTCCATATTTTCCTCAAAACCAGATATACAAATCAAAACTTTACTGATAATTTTAATTACTATCATTTGAAGTACAGATATCTAATTCAGAGAGCTTTGGGTCAAAAAATTAGAATAATTATTCCTTTATTTTGATAACTGCACGGCATATTATAAGTTTAGCTATAAATTGTAGTACCTGTATCCTCATATTAAATTGACCTATAACACACATCAAAATTTCTGGTAAGCTTTATAGATTAAAATGCAAGTAATAATTTTAACTCTTGGTAAGTATGTATCTGACTATTCTAATATTAATTCACCATTTTCTCCCCCAATGTGCTCCAATATAAACAAATACACGTGTTTGCATACAGGTGCACACACACACACACATACCTGCACACATGGTTTCCTGAAACTCCCTCTTCTTCAATTTTCAAATTTTATATTTCCAGTCAAATGTGTACACTCTTTAGAGAACTTTATTTATAAATCATTTATGCACTGTAATTGGAGAATTAGCTCACCTAATACATTTTACATATATCCACTTCACCTGAGTTTCTAAAAAGAACAAATTTAATGAACACCAAGTCAATCAGTGAGTGCCTCTGCACTATAAAAAATTTAAGTGTGTGAACCACCTAACTCTTCCCTTTCATACCAAACTGCTAAGAATGCTAAAGCAGTTGTCCCTTAAGTTGAAGAAAAGTAAGATAAAGCAGAGCTTTCCCTGCAGAGGATTTGTTAGGGTTGCTTTTTGTCTAAAGGAGTAAACTAAAAAATTATTTGAGTGAGATCTACAAATTTTTAAGAGAATTGTATTGGCTTAACAAAATAAAGCAGAAATAATACAAAATAAAAATAGGCCTTCAAACATCAAGCTTTCCATCTAAAGGACCTAGCTTTGAGAAACTATACTCCTACCAACTCTAAATTACTCTCTAAAGAAGATACTTCCACTTCCAGTTCTCATTTAGATGATGATACCCTGGATTCCAATACTCTGCTTTAAAAAGATGAGACTTCTGATATCCTTGAAATGGAGTAAGAGTATTTTTAATGTGAGTAAAATGTAAACTCTTGGAGTCCAGAGAATCTATTATATCTGTTCTCCAAAATAGTCTACAATCCTAACTTACTGGAACTTACAAACTTGAGTAGTTTCCTATAGAGAATCATGACTGGCTGCCCAATGTGACTAATAGAATGTCATATACCTTATTGAAAATATTGGCAGATCTACAGAGATAATACAGTAATGTTTATTTCAATTCAAGGCTATCAGATAATATGCATAGAAACTACTACTTTGGTAATTCTTGCATCATTCAGGAGAAAGTTGACTTCTGTGTCAAGAAGGCATGCAAGCAGTCCATAGTGAGACTTAAATAAAGAAATCATAGAAATTCTTTCCTGTATTCCTACTTAAGCTTTCAGATAACAGCAACAAAACTAGAACTTTCCTCATCAAATTTGAGTTCCATACACATTGTGAGAGAAAATAAATGATTTGTTAAGCCACTAAGTTATGGGATGATAGGTAGTAACAGATAACTAACACAAATTCTTACTCTTATATGTCATTTATATAGTTTTAAAACATTTCAAATAAAATTATAGTGTTTAGGATTGCATGTTAGGTGAAAAATTATAAATTATTAAAAAGTAAGAAAATGTTCTTCATAATAAAATAAGCTAGAAGTTTACTTTTCAAACAGGGAGAATCTTACATTTTCACACACTGTAATTCCACCCCTCATTCCCAGCAGCTCACACTCAGGAAGTCTGGTTCATGGCACACTGGGACCTGTAATCCAAGGTGGCTGTGTGTAAGTGGTAGCAGATAAAATGGCAGCTCCCTTTCATGAAGGTGCTTCTGTAACAAAGCCACTATACCAAACTTTTAGACCTATATGACAATAGAGAAAAAGGGAGAAAAGAGAAAAGATTTAGTCTTGGAGTACCTGGGATTCCTATTCTATATCTGCTATAATTAGGAAACTTGTTTAAACTCCTCTGGGGAGTTTTCATATATAAAAAAAGAAATAAATAAGAACAGTTAAATTTATCTTCTCTTTCTAATGTGCAGATGAGATTGTAAAGAGGACAAAGAAAGTTGTATAACATACTCATTAAAGTAGAAAAATTATGTGCTCTGCTTTTTAAATATTTTACTTCCAGTATGTCTAGCATACTAATATTTTATTCCAGACATATAATTACAAATGAATATTTTTCTGGCAGTTGTTATAATAATGTAAACTTTCTCAAAACTAAGTTCTCCACAGTAATAGTCAAAGGTGATAGTGAAAAGATATTTCCCTCATTATTGTAAAACTATTTTTTAGTGCTCTACATTGATCCTTATTGTAAGTAAAATGCTTTGCTTGTTACCCCAATGTCTCCCCATTAAAATCTGTGACTTTAAAAGATTCTATCATCTCTATTTATTTGCTAAACCTATGAAATCTGAAGGAAAAAAATGTTCACATAGCCCAATTACATCTCACTGAAAAGGTCAGCAAGGTATCAATATTACAGGGTTGACAATTTTAGCCTGGAACTAAAACTTAAATTGTTCTGCAACTGACATGGGGAAAACTCTTAAATCAGCTTCCATGTGAATAATGAATACTGGTTATTCCCCACAGGTAGATCAAAGCTATGGAGAAAAATGGCATCAACCAACACTTCGAACACATTATAATGCTTTTGGCAGTTAAAGATCATTTGTTTGTTCATATATGTTCCATACTCTAATGTGTATTTGGCTCATAATTAATACATGCTGGAAAAAAATTACAGTTTAAGCATAAAAAAACTCAGTTTTTTAAAAATCCTTTAAGGGTTTTTAAATATGTTTATAATAATAGTATTTTTTAAAATGTTATTAGGACAAAAATTCAAGATGCACTTCTTTTGTTTTACCATTTTATTTTCAACTTATGACGTAATTATAGTACAAAAATGCTTGAAGTAAATTTGAATAAGTCAATCAAACACATTCCCTTAAAAATAAAAATAAAACAAATATAAGTGCACAGACCTATAAAAGCAAAAACAACAGGACCAACTTTAAAATTATGAGGTCACACACAAAATTTTAAGAATTCTTTTCAAGTATCTTCTAATAATCATTTTAGAAGTTGGTTAAGAGTGCATTTTCATTGGAATGTATAAATATGCTTTCTATGGTATAGGTAAATGCTTCTAAAGATGATCAGGTCTTGAATATTTGTGTAATTTTTGTCATCTTTATGCTTAAAGTCATTTTTCAGTGAATATCTAAGCTTTTTGTTGTTTTTGTAAATGTACACCTGGAACCATCAAAAGTTATTGGGTGAAATCACTTTGGCAAATGGTGACAATTCAGAAGTTAACCCAGCACATCTACTCTTAGGTGGTTCTTTAAAAGATGTGAAATACTTTCCCAAAAAGACTCATGAGGACATTTATAGCAACTTTTTCATCAAAATCCAAAACTGAAAAAAAATCACAAAATGCCCACTTGTAAACAAGAAAATTTTAAAAATCATTTGAAGATTTTTTATAAGAAACTACTTAGCCATAAACAAAAATGTAATGCATAAATAGCATGGATGAATCTCAGAAACACCATGTTGAATGAAAGAAGTCAACACAAAGGACATATTCTATGATTCCACAAAATTGAGGTGGAAAAGAAAACAGACCTACATTATGATAGAAATCAGATGGTAGGAGACAATGTAAGCAGAGGTGGATTGTTGGGAGGTATATGTGAAAAGCTGAAAAATTTCTCACATAATTTCGATGTGTCAACATGTATATACAGTTACCCAAATTCACTGAATCACGTACTTAAGGTAGTGCATTTCACTGTGATGACATTTATTTCAATGAGAAAGAAAAAGAAAATTATCAAGTGAGGGTCAGCTGTGAGGATATACATTCTCTCAAACACTTCACAAAGGTAATTGACCTCGATATTCTTGAACTGTACACATTTCATCTTCCTAAGGAAGTAATCATCGGTATGTGAAATTTAAAAATTACATGCATTGGGCCTGCCTGGTGGCACAGCAGGTTGAGCGCTGCACTGTGAAGCATCTGCGGCACGGCAGCTGCCCTTAGATCCCTGGGACCTCCTGCCTCGTCTGCTGCTCCCTTCAGCCCTTTTGTCGATCTTCCTGTTCTGCTTCCCACTCTGTCTATGGTGAATCATCTCACCTCCCGCAACCCTGGCCTGTACCCCAGCTCTTGTAGACATAAATATATAAATCTTTTTAAAAAATTACATGCATTTATTAATTTGACATCATTTATATATTAGTGAAAATAAGAGCAAGATTAAATAAATCCTCATGTATATATAAGAAACTAAGCATCCTATAATAAGATATCCATCTGTGTATTTGGTGAGTGTTTATTAATATGTATTATAGACTATTAATATATATTAATATTTCATGATAATAATATACATAGACAATGTAACATATTAATACATATTATGTAGATATTAAATTATTAAATGAAATTAGTGCAATATGAACATCATAGTGTCATGTAAGTAAATGTGGAATAAATCAATGTTTGTATATGTATACATAAGCATAAGTGTCTATACAGACTCATTGAACATGAACCATGTTGCTAATATCTATTCAAAATATTTTCTCCTAATTTTACACACTTAATGTTGCATTTTGATAAACAAAATAATCTGAATTTGCCATGATTCATTGTAGCATTCTTTTCTTTTTCTTGCTTCTTGAGCTCTGTTCAAGAAATACTCAACATTTTCCATTTCAAGGTCATAAATGCAGTCACACCTATTACTTATAGAAACATGATTTTTAACTTTGAACATTCAGGTAAATACTGTAATTTGGTTTGGTTTTAATGTATTGTGTGCAGTTTGAATGTACAGAAATCTAAGTTCATTTTTATCCATATGGCCATATGGTTTGAGATACCACCATTTAAATAAATGGAATGTGTGAAATGTTCATGAACTGTACATGTATCAGTTCTTCTAAAGTTATCTTACTAATCAAAGCAATCTGAAGAAATCCTCCAACAGACTATTTTATATGATTGGCGATCTGAACGTAAAATTTTTATGAAATGCAAAGAAACAAAACATTCTAGACAATCTTAAAAAAACAGAGCAGACTTAGAAAACTGACATAACACATAAAAAAGACCCATAAAAGATTTATGGTAAGGGCAGGTGGTACTGGTGAAATGACAGGCCAATAGTCCATTAGGACCAAATATAGAGCACAGAAACAAACCCACACATCTACAATTGTTTGATTTATGACAAAGATGATACTGCAATGTGATAGAGCACATTTGTAACTTTTTTTTAACCAAACCACTTATCCCAAATCAATTCCGGATAAATAGTAGCTCTAAGTGTAAAAGGTTAGAGCAATATATCTTTTAGAAGTAAACAGAGCGATTTTTTTTTAAAGAGTTCTTAAATAGAAGTAAACAGAGCTAACCACAATTAAAAAGACCACATGATGAAAGTAAAAAGGCAGACTTCTGAGTGTGCATAAATATTAACAAATATATATTAGATAATAAAACAAAGTCAGATTATATAAAAGAACCTACAAAGCAATTAAAAAATGTATCTGAGGCAATAGAAAAACAGTAAAATATGTGAACAGGCACTTCAAAATAAACTGAATGGCCAACACATATTTAAAAAATGCTTTATTTGTTAGTGATTGGGAAACTAAAAAGTAAAGCTACAATATGACACACTTATGTCCCCTCAAATGACTACATTTAAAAGTAGTCAAAACTCTTGTAGGTGAACTTTGGAGCAACTATAACTGCTGTGTACCACAGCAGAGGGAAGAGTAAATGTGCCCAATTCCACTGAAAACAATTCAGCAGTATCTACTAAAGGTGAACATCCCCAGTCAATAATCCCTAGGTATGCATATTCACCAGAAATAAATATGTAGACATGTTCACCAAAAGAAATGTGGCAGATTCCTATAACATCCCCAGCTGGAAACATCAAGAGTCATTCTAAATTGGAATACACTTGAACAACAGCATACAATTTTTACAGATTTACAAGAGTATCTCACAAATGTAACATGAAGTGGAGTCACAGACATAGAAATATGTATTTTGTGGCTTTGTTCATGTAAAGTACAAAATTTGACAGTTCTTATCTATGCTTTAGAAAACAGTATGTTGGCTTGATAAAGATAGGAAAGAGACTCCCAGGAAGTCTCTAGAGTAATATTAAAATTTTGTGTTGTTCTGGGTCTCCCTGGGGGTGCATGAGTTAAAGTCTCAGTACTATCAAGCTCTCACCAGGCACTGACCCATGAGTTCAATCCTTGGCCAGGAAGCTGAGCCACATGGCACAGCAGACCTCTCTTGTCTCACTTACTGCTCCCCTCAGCAGTGTATTTCAGTAGATCCGCTTGTTCTACTCCCCACTCTGTCTTTGGTGAATCCTCTCACCCCCAACCACCCACACTTCTGGCCTGCACCTCAGTTTTTGCATGCATAAACAAACAAAAATAATAAATCTTAAAAAAATGTGTTATTCATATTGCTAGTTATATAGGTCACTGACTCTCTAAAATTAGTGAATTGTGTACACTAATGTACTTTTTCGATGTGTTTTCCACGTTTCTAGAAGTATATCATTCAACAATATGTATAAAGTTTTCTCTGCTAGTTTTTGTGGTGTTTATTTTATCATCAATTATAAAAACTTAGAGCAATAGGTTGTGACTGTTTTAAGCCAGCACACTAGGTTCTAGAACAGAAGAACGCAAAGCTGGCATCAGTGTGCAAAGCCTGGGTGCCTCTTCCTTTGGTCATTTTCCCTGAACCCAAAGAATGATTCCCATGTATTGACAAATGTCCCTTGCTGATATATGACATGACAATCATCTTAATCAGGAGCAAACACTTTGTTCAACCTTTATATTCCCAAACTAAGACAATAGATTTTGGAATAGAAAAGCAATACATTAACAATACTATAATTTTTTTAATCCAGTTGCTCTGGTGATTTATGATAAAGGAAGAAACTTCACACTTAACAACAAAGAACTCACATAATATTTCCCAAGTGCTAATTTCTGTAGCAGATTATATGAAGTGCACAGTGAACAGCATAATATTTATTTGACAGGAGCATAAAGTATCTCTTTAGAAAGGCTCTGTATTAAACAGGATGGAGACAGCACACTTCGGCAGACGAGATTTGGTAATGCAGGACTTTAACAGCATGGAACCAGGCCCTGCCTGCTGTGAACATATTCAGAGCAGCCTCAAGTAAGTCCCAGGACTGCTGGGCCAGCAGCTGCTCTCCACCAAGGAAGCTCCTGTCATTATACAGTAATCCTTTCTCAATTCTCCACAAAATCTCTTTCTAGTACATGGGCTACATTGCCACAGGGTTCATCACCAGGAAGGAATTGAATGAGCAGAGAACTACCAAACACAAATGCCACCTAATTAAGTGGACACATCCTGCACCCAAAAGTAATCTTATCGATAAAACAAGGATATTTAAATTACAGACAAGTCAAATCAGGGCCAATCTATTTGAATGATGTAATGAACCAGAAAACTCACTTTAGACCTGTGAAAAATAAGTAAATATGGTTTGATGCTAAAAAGAACAAGAAATCTCTTCTTTTAAGCATTCTCCATTACACACTCTGTAACTCTAAAGAGCATTTAAATTGTATCCCTAAATAATTCATGGTATCTTCCCCAGTGAGTTAAGGAAAATAGCGTGTTTTGCAAATTTAGTCTTAAATAGAAATTGAGAAGTAGAAAGATCATAGCACTAGAAGGCAGGAGACATTGAATCTCAGATGTTCCAGTGATTGCCTGAGTGGCTTGTGGCAAATTACCTCTATGTAAAATGAAGATAATAGTTGGTCTATACTGCCACCTCAGAATGGTTGAGACAGTGTATGAAATAAGCACATGGAAGCCCCTTCTATAATATAATTAGCTATGAAATTTTAAAGCTTTAGTAAATGACTAAAACTAAAGTGCTCCCTTGATCACCTTTTAATAATTACTTATCTTTACATTTTATATTTCAGGGAAGGCTTAATTACAAACACATAAGACTGAAAAAACATTTCAAATGATACTTTTTTTCCTGTTTAGGGTAACCTACTATTTGCTTTCATGATATAAAATCATCATACTTTGGCCACCTAACACATACATGTTGGTTGTTGGAATGACTATATCCAGGCCACTGGTTGTATAACCACCTCTTATTTTCATTAACTTTCCTTAAAAGAGTCTCTTAAAATCTGCATCACTAATGTTGTCTTTTTGTCTCTGCCTACTGCTTAATTCTGTTGATTTATAACTTACAAACAAATTTAAACATTTAGCAAGATTTCCAGAGTCTTCTAGATGGAATTGACATTTTTTAAAATAAACTTCCGTGAGAGGGTCATTCTTTCTTTCTGTCTGTCTGTCTCTCTCTCTCTCTCTCTCTCTCTTTCTCTTTCTCTTTCTCTTTCTCTGTCACACACACACACACACACAGCAGTTAAGAGTATGATTCATTTTTTCAAAATACACATCCCATCTGTCTTGCAGATAGTGATGCTTTCTCTTAAGCTTATTATACACAAGGAACAATCCAGAAAATTTAATTTAATTTTTAAATGAAAGCTTCATTTCTATTTAATTGCATACTACACCTTCTTCAGTGCTGGAACATAATGAGGAGAAAGCAATTTCAAACGTGCTTAAAGGTCTTGCACTGCTCCAAAGTAGATCTGGTTTCCATAGCAACTGGCATACCACCCTCTATTTATTCCAAATAAATGACAAATCAAAAGTGCAGCTGTAAAACCAGGGGATTCTATATCTCCTAACACAATATAAAGCTACAAAATACCTCCACGAGCATGGCTACCACTTGCGATAACCTAGTAAGTAAAAAAGCAGGCTTTCAAAACACAGTCTGTGGCTGCAGTTTTCTGCATTGCTGGGAGTGTCACTATAACCTTGTCTTCTATTCTGTAAAATGCTCTTGGGTGAGAAGCAAAACAGAAGGCATTATTTTCATGATGTTTGATATTTTACACAGCAAATGAGATTCATTTGTCTTAACCTAAGAAGCAAATCAAATTCCAAATTACATCATCTAATAGCTACTGCTGTTAGATGCCTTCAGTGGGATTATTGATTTGAAAACCCACCATCTGCAAAATGCTAACCTGGTCTAGCAAGAAAAACAAAGGCTTTATGTCTCAGCCGGTCCTTTTATCTTCTTCATCATGCTTTAGGTTTAAAGATGCTTAAGTGATATTGCCAGCACTGGAGACAGGAAGAGAGCTGGAGAGGGTTCCTCTAGTTAGTTAAGTGACCATATGATGACCATCAAGTCTGTTTGTGCTCCCTCACACTCATCCACATGAAATCCTTCTCTCACATATTCAAGCACATGCGTTACACACAAACTCACAAATATTCCTTCCCCCAGTGAATATTAATACTGTTGTGCTTGAGGGATAAATAGCTGCATCTTTCATATTTCAACTTGTAAGTTCTCTTGTAAAATGTCATTGTTGTGGAAAATGAAATATCTAGAGGATCTAATCTCGTACCATTTTCTCATAGAAGCTGACAATTTAGAGTCAGAAATATTAGTATCTTGTTATTTTAAAAACAGGCAAAATTTGTAGGCATAAGTCATGGGCATAATGCTGGTGCATTTGTCTGATCAGGAACCCATTCAACAAATAGATTTTTCATGTAACAATTAGAAAGCTAAAGGGACCAACTGAAGCACACAAGTAGGCACATGCCCACCCAGACATTTGGCGGCAAATTTTGTCTCCTGTAATCAAGAGCCAGGACTTCCAGGAAAGTGGAGGTCTGGTGTTTCTTTCCACCTGCTGATGCTAAGTTTGTATCAGCACCAAAGCACTATGTCATTTCACCCACTGTTTGTTGGCCAGACTGCTCTTCATGCAAATAAGCAGACTAATGAATAGAATTTCTTCACTGTTGAGATGTTAATGCCTTCATGATTTTCCACAACACCATTCAAAAGACACCTTTACTTGTTTTTCTTCCAGCAATAAATGCAGTGGGTGGACAACCCAGAGTATCCCATTAGGAGTTCCTTTTTTTTTTTTTTAATGTTATAATGTTATTTAATTTTTTTTTAAATGCTGCATTCAATAGCAGAATTGTGCCTGCCTCACTTAGCATGACCCATTGGCCACCTTGTTCCCTGAAGCTGGGGTTGGGGTCATGCAGTCTCTACCACCTGAGCCAACGCATTCTCACATATTCACAGATTAAGCACTACTTCACCCTGCCTGGGCATCTAAAAGTCAGAGTTTCTTTTGCCTGAATTCTCCTAAATCCTCCCTGAGACTGTAGTCAAGTCTCCATTTGGAGTTTCTTTAATACTCATCATCCAAAGTCCTAAACATGTCAAAAATATGGATCCTTTAATGTACACTAGTTAAAACAAAACCTTGCTTCTTAAAAATGAATGTACATTCCTAGGAGTGGGATTGCTTGATCATATGGAAGTTCAATTCTTAGTAGATTGAGGAACTGCCATACTGCTTTCCATAATGGTTGGACCAGCTTGCATTCCAAAGAATACCTGCACCCCTATGTTTATAGCAGCACTCTTTACAATAAGTAAGACCTGGAAACAACCTAAATGCCCAAAAACAGATGAGTGGATCGGGAAGCTATGGTACATATACACGATGGAATACTATTCAGTAACCAAAAAATGAAAAACTAGATACATTCATAGGAACGTGGATGGAACTGGAAGGGATTATGCTCAGCCAAGTAAGTCAGAAGGCAAAAGAAAAATACCAGATGATTCCTCCCCTAGGAGGAATATAAGGGAACCAAATAAGGATCAAGGAAAGGAATAAGAACAATAATAATAATAATAACAATAAAGACACAAAAACCAAAAATGAAAAGACAAGAACAAATTGGGGATGTAACAGGGTGGTCCCAGGAAAAGGGGGAGTTCCAAAATCCTGGTTCCTCCCTAAGTGGGTGGAGCTGAGGAAAAAAAAAAGATTTCTGCAGAGAAGAGAGGAGAGGAAGAAAGGAAGATGGAGAACAGCAAGGAGACCTGGATGAGGCACATGGAGCAGAGGGACATGTGAAGAAACTGTGCTTGTTTTTTGGTCTTGGACTGGTTGGAACAGATGTGGGTGAGAGACCTGTGGGGAGGTTAGCAATGGCAGCTTTCATCTTGATTTTGATTTTGCTCTTTTCCT
>JAGFMF010011791.1:3717752-3800923 GCA_019455555.1 Galemys pyrenaicus | reverse complement strand
TGCTTGACTTAGTAACTATATTCTTTGTTCTTTCTTTATTGTACCTTAGTTGTATTAAAGTTCCTTTCCATTAAAGGTTTTGTATGTTTGTCTTAATGCAGTGGATAGCAGAACCCATTCAGAGAGGGCAGGCTTGGGGGTTCTGGGGTGCTCCTCTCCCTGCCCTGTAACAGGGACACTTGGTGGGGAGGGAGAGGGGGAGGGTTGAGGGCAGACGGGAGCACAGAGGACTGAGGTGATGGTACACTGGTGATATGGTGATGGGGAATACATGGGGATTACAAAAGATGTCAAATATATATAGATAGAAATGCAAAAAAAATAAATTGGGATATGTTTTATGCAAGATACTTTTGAAATAAATGTTAAATATTTAAAAAATAAAAATAATAAAAAAATGAATGTACAACCCAAAGCCAGCTCTACATTTTTCTATATACAGTAGATCAAATTCCCAGTTAGTAAAGTCTCACCAAAAATTTAGCAAATAACAACTTTATGGTAATGAGTTTAATATTGATTTACTGCTAAACCATGCATCAAGATTTAATCAAACAGATAAATTAAGTTGCCATAGGACTAGGTAAAAGTTACATAAGAATCCAGTACTTTTACATAGCAAGTTTCTTTAATTAATTATTTGCACTCAATAAAATACTGTTGTACTTTTTGAATATATCAAATTTAATGAAAATAAATATAAAAGTCTTGCCTTGAACATTTTCCAAGAAACAGAAATTTATCTTTGAGATGTCTATGTTTAAAAGAATTAATGTAAACATTTTATGTTTAACATTTAAACAGTGAAGGAAGTCTACACTTAATAAATCAATTTTGCTTGTAAAGGACTGATTCTAAGAGTTGCATATCAAAGGCACTTCTTGGTGAGATTTTTTGAGTCATAAAAGGCTTTTGGCTCAACTCTTATTCTACCAAGTAGAGTCTTGGTTTGTTTGAGCAACTGATTTTGTAACAGGTTGGTCCCCCAAAAAGTGGGGGGTTCCAGTTTCACTGCACCACCCAAAAGTGGGTGGAGCTGAACAGGGAGGAGAAGAAGTTGGGGGAGACTGGGGAAGGAAGAAGGCAGGATGGAGAGCAAGCAGGAGACCTGGAGGAGGCACATGGAGCAGAGAGACAAGTGAAAAAGCTCCATTTCCTTCTTGGGGAGGTTATGGCTGCTTTTATCTTGAATTTGATTTTGCTCTTTTCCGCCCAGACTTGTTTGGCTGTTTCTGATCCTTTTCTTTGGGTCCCCTCCGGAAGCTGCTTTAGATTTGCGGCAGGCTTTCAGGCCTTGCTTCAGGCCAATCCTGTTTGGCTGAACTTTACCCACGAGAGGGGATGGGTGCTTGATTTGGAAACTATATTCTTTGTCTTTTCTGTATTGCCTACTAATTGTATTAAAGTTACTATCCATCAAAGGCCTACACATTTTGTCTTGATATGGTGCATGGCAGAACCTATTTAGAGCAGGGAAATTTTGGGAGTTCTGGAGTGCCCCTTTCCCTATCCTGTAACAATTTCACATCTCATCATTAGTCTGTTCCTCTGTGACTTGAAGTATGCTTGTCTGTGAACTTAAAGATTAAGTGGAGACAGGGAACTAAAGCATCTATGAAGGGTTCAGAACACAGTAGGCAATTAATCATGTTTATTGCTCACTTCCCACCTTCTGCCAATATAACACTTACACTGGTAAAACTTACAAAGCTAAAGAAATCTATTTTTCTTTGTTGTCATTGGGTTCCCTTCCCCCACCAAACACGTTCATTTTTCTCCTATATCTTCTTGTTTCCTCAAAGGGGAGATTCTCTCTGTCATCTCAGAATTCATCAGACTTTGTGTGTATGAAGGAAGTAGGGAGGTGCTACAAGCTTTTTTTCTTTTTCTTTTTTTTTTTACATTTAAGACAGGTAAGTTTCATAATACACAGTCAAGTAATGCTAAGGTAAACGTAGTAAAGCGCTAATATTCTCATTATACTAATTTTTAATTTTTATTGTTATTGTAATTATGCAAGTGCACAGCTTTAAAAAAAATCAAGTAAACTGGGGAAGGTGCAACAGGAAACAACAGACCTTGACATTCATAAATGTATCTCCCTGTTTATTCATCAGAGGCAAGAATTTTCAGTGAATTGCTCCATTGATTTAAGAAATGCCATATTGCTAATTAATGTACTAATGCTGTCCTTTTTTTTCTATTTTAAGTTTTAGATATTAACATATTGATTTGCTACCATAGAATATGAGGATTCAAATAACTTTTTGCCTATCCCAACCGTGTATTTCCACATACACACTGTCTTCCAATCAGCAGAAACACCAGAGGCCCCTTGTGATCCTTTGCCTGCCTGTGCATGTGAGAAATATCCAAAATAATTGTATTATAATTTTGATGAATTCAATATTTAGCATTTATAATTACCTTTCTAAGACACCATTTTTCTTTGTCATGTAATGATATTAAACACATCAAACAACTACTGTCTTTCTTGGAGATCGATCTGTTCAGGTCCTCTCCTTTCCTATTCAGTTAGAACGTGTGTCTGCCTAAAATGGACATCAGTTGCAGAAGCGCTGACATCACTGCCTGGATTAGCGGCTCCTCTATGCGAGATTCCTTGGGTTGCCCCTCCTATCAAGAGGTTGCATTATGGGAGATTCCTGACTGGTAGATGCTACAGAGACTCCCGGTGCTGAGCGGTGAAGGTGTGACCATATTGGGGCAGGTCACGGGGTCAAAGTGTAGACAGCCCCTAGGAACTGCAGCCTTCAGAATTTACCTGGAACTTCACCTTCCTCTGGGTACCCACCTGTTACAGTTACATGGCTACAGACTGATTACAAAGGAGGATGCAGACATGAAAAGGAGCACATATGTGATGAGTGCTCCTTATTCTGGGAACAAGAGCTTGGCTTACTCTAGTAATTCTCCCAAATAAAAAGTACAGATCGTACACATTCATAATTGTTGTAAAAAATTATAATCAAAATAGTATCTATTTACTTTCCAAAATCACTGTCCAGTGACATTTGAAAAGATGTAATATCAGAGGAGAGAGACTTGTTGGCAACATAGGTGACACTTAGTTGGGTTTTGAGAAGTTTATCGGTTGAATAGCAATGTTAAATTGTCCCTAGAGTGAAGTTTCCTTGTGCTAATAAGCCAAAATCAGCTTCATAAAGATGAAAATAATTCCCCCAAAATTAACTCTAGGCTAGACAAAAAAGTCAAACATTAAAATCACAATATGGGCACGCTACTGAAATTGTGAGGCACACACAATTGCACTGCATCACCTGGAGGGGTAACATTACAACTGAAGCAGATAACAGACGTGACAGAATTAGTAGACAGGGAATGAAAGCTATTACAATTCTTATAAATAGGCTAAGAAATGGAAAGGGAAGCATGGGAATGATAAGGAGAGAAACAGAACATATGAAAAACACCGATTGGAAGCTCTGGACACAAAAACATCTAAATTAAAATAATTCTGAAAGAGATTAATTCAGCCAAAAGAAATAACTGTGAAATTGAAGAAGTTATCCAAAATAAAGTGTTAGAAAGAAAGCCCAGAAAATAAAATTGAGCAAGGCATACTAGCACAGTCTTACATGTGTATATTTCAAATCAAAGAAGGAAATGAAAGGGAGGAAAATAACACACAGAGAGTGAAGATTTCAGCTTTAATGTATAAAGCACAAACTAACTATAGAAAAGCAAGGTTTTTTTTTTCAATGCAGAGAAATTTACAAGCAAAAATATATTCTCAGCATGAACTGATTTCCAGGGGGGAGGAGGGAATCCTGCACCTCAATAATCCTGCTCAGAATATTTCAGGGGTGTTATGCTGTCTTTATTTGGTGACTAATGCAATCAGTGTTTCTTCCTAACCTCTCCAATTAAAAGAGTTCACATCAGATTTATTTGACCTTCTAATTAGCATGTTAGAGCTGTCCTCAGCATAAAATCCTGCACCTATGCTGCAAAATTGTTAAAATTTTAAAATATTTCATGGATGAAAGAAGAATAAGGCATTAATCACATTACATTTTATTATATAAGTAATTTTTCATATACAGAAGACACATAGAGAGTATTCCTTTTATTAATATATAAGATTACTCAATATTTTCATCAGCAGAATAATAAAACAGATGTAACTCTTAAAAATTATTAACTAGATTAGTTTCTAAACAGGGTGTCTCAGATCCTGTAAAATAAGTGCCAAAGCTGTACATACATACTCTTGTCCTGGTTAAAAAAAAAGGATAACAAAAACTTTGAGTCTTCAAGGATTCTCTAACCTAAAAAGAACAAATACTGAAAGCCACTTTGCCAGATTTATTATCTGCCAAAATTGAAATGAGAAGCTAATTTAAATCTCATTTTTGTTTGCATCAGCATGTTGGTCCTTGGTTCTCAAGAAAGTTGGAATCTTGGCTATATTGTAAGACTCCTTTTAGTATAAATTTAAATGCACTCATTGATCAAGATAATAAAATATAACAATGAGAATAACTGCAACAAATATTTTATAGTGACTACCATGTTACACCATGTTTGAAAGCATTTTGTACATAGCACACCATCTATGTGCCAAGAGAATCTTAGGGACCAGGTGGTATAGTTATTGCCTTTTACAGAGGAGTTTCTGAGCATGTCAGACCACATAGCCGGTGAGTATCACAGCAGGAGTATTGGAGCCAAAATTCAAACCCAGCTAGTTTTGCCCTGCAAGGGTTACAAACCGTCACATTAAGTTGTGTTTTGAATGTCCTGTACTAAATACTAACCCTTAATTGCTGACTATGTTATCAGGTAGGGTGAGGGGTGCCACAGGCCCCCAAACCTGCCTTCTGTAAATAGGTTCCACCATACACAGCATCAAGGCAAAAAATATTCTAGTGCATAAGACCTTCAGTAGAAAATAACATTAACACAATTGATGTCCAACAGACAGAGGAAAAGGGAGTGAACAGAGAATGTAGTTCCCAAGTCAAGCACCCACAGTTATTCATGCCCTCGTGGGAAAATGCCCCGGTAAGTCGGATTGGCCCAAAGCAGGGCCACTTAAGTCTGAAAGCTTGCCGCAAGTCTAAGGCACCTTCTGATGGGGATCCATAGGAAAGGGAAAGAAAAGTCAGGCAAATCTGGGATGAAAGGATTAAAATCAAAGTACAAGTCAAGATAAAGGCTGCCATTGTCATCCTTCCTATCAGTCTCTCACCCATGTCTCTGTCTCTTTCAAGTATCTCCTTCCATGTCCCCCAACTGCCTGGTACAAATCCAAGGCCAAGAAGCAAGCACAGTTTCTTCACATGTCTCTCTGCTCCATGGACCTCCTCTATGTCTCCTTGATCTCATTCCTCCTTCTCCTCTTTTTCTCTAGCATCTCCTGACTGCTCAGCTCTACCCTTCCTCAGGTGGGGTAAGGAATCTGGAGCCTTCACTTCCCCTGTTACAACTACAGAACCGAAGCACTAAGAGAAGGCCAGGGGGAGGGGTAAGAATAAAGAGGGAAGGACTCACAATGGACTATGGTGTGGAAGGAAAACTGGTGAGTTAGTGGTGGGTGCACTATACTGGTAACAAGTTCTTTGTATTTGCCACATCATGGATACTGCAAAATCTCTCAATTAAAAAGATATTAAAAAATAATAAATGTTATACACTTTGAAAATTGACATCTAATTTTTAAAATCAATTTAGTCATGAAAATGCAACACAAGGGTTAGTATCATAACAGGTATTATCAGTTATACTGAGAAGCATTATCAGCTTCAGTAATCAACTTTGATGTGAAAAATTTCAAATATATATCAAATATATGTTTTTTTATGATTTTTTATTAGTTTCAGGTGAACAACGTAAAGATTCTGTATTTGTATATATTGTGAAATGATCACAGTAAATCTAGTTAACATCTGCCCCCACAATTACAATTTTCTCTTATGATAATAACTCTTGTGATCTATTCTTTTAGTAACTTTCAAATAGTATAGTATGATACATGGTATAAATTATATTCCCATGACATTTATGTTATAGCTAAAACTTTGTGTATTTTGACCCACTCTATTCATTTCTCCCATGACCCATTCTGTCTGACCCTCTGACAACCAAAAGTTTGTTCTTTGTGTTTATTATCTCGATTTTTTTGGAGGTGGGTTTTGTTGTGTTTCATTTAGATTCCACATATAAGTAATATCATCTGGTACTCATCTTCCTCTTTATGACTTATTTCACTTCACATAATATCTTTTAGTATTCATTGCTATTCATTGCTTGAAACTTTAAATTATATCTTGAGGGCTTCTTCTTATTTGTCACATTATGGTGATCAATTCCTTGCCTCTGGTTAAGACTCAGAATTGTATAGAGATTAACTAAAATTTAGCTTCAAATTCATTTTCAAAAATCACCATTTAAATTATTCAAAAGAATTTATAAAATTAAATAGAAATCCTCAAGCAATCCAAAATCTGCATAACTGTGGAACTGTAATTTGTAAAACTATAGAAGCTGGAAGAAGAAGTCAGAGACCTTATACTTTTCTCTAGTAGACCAAGGCCTGGAATTTCATAATAAATTTAGAAGTGTGTAATTTTAATAGTCATAGCATCACATTTTCAAATGGAATTCACAAACTGCATACAGATGTACTTTTGTTATATTTAAAAGGAGCTATGGCCTGCTCCATTTCTTACATTGTATGAGTAGTCCAGAGAAGTTAAATGACTTATCTGAAAATCAAAGGACTGGAAACAAAAGATTTTTCCTCAAATTCTCAGGTGCTTATATATAATTTTAGCTGCAGATTTAAAGCAGCTTCTTACTGGTATATTTTTCATAGTTATATATGTGATTTGTACTGTACTTTTTTCAGAATTCTATATATTGTTATTAGTAATCTCACTCATTGTCTTATATAACAGCATCTGTGACTTCCTTTAAATATCTTTGTTGGGGCCTCCCTGGTGGTGCAGTGGGTTAAGCAACGCACTATGAAGCAGACCATAGCCAGGGCAGCATGAGTTCGATCCCTGCTGCCGGCCAGGGAGGGGACGCACATGGCATAGCAGACCTCTCCTGCCTTGCTGCTGCTTCCCTCAGCAGTGTGTTTCAGTCAGTCTGCCTGTTCTGCTCCCCACTCTGTCTGGTGGTTCCTCTCACCTCTCGAGACTCTGGCCTGTACCCCAGCTCTTGTATGCATAAATAAATAAATCTTTAAAAAAAATAAAAAATAAATGAATATCTTTGTTGGTGCCTCCCTGGTGGCGCAGCAGGTTGAGTGCAACACTGTGAAGCATCTGCTGCACAGCAGTAAGTTTGATCCCAGACTAAGGAGACAACCCACATGGTGCAGCAGACCTCTCCTGCCTTGCTGCTGCTTCCCTCAGCAGTGTATTTCAGTCGATCTGCCTGTTCTGCTCCCTACTCTGTTTCTGGTGAATCTTCTTACCTCCTGCGACTGTGACCTGTAACCCATCTCTTGTATGCATAAATAAATAGATCTTTTAAAAATAAATAAATAAATATCTTTGTTGTGAAGAAAATATAATAATTACAGAATTTTCAAAAAGTATTACTTAGTTTGTCCTGGATGCAATATTTTGAAAAGTGATAGGAGAAAGTTTTATTTAATGCAGAATAAAATTATCCATTGAAAAAAATATGCATTCTAATTCTTCAGCTTTGTACAAGTTTGAATTTTCCTCAAATTTAAAGTTGCTTTTCACAGTTCTAGCCAATATCAAGATACTTCGTACATAAGTGATGAAGTGGCTGCTTTATCTGTGTCTCATTTTTCCATCTTATTTCATCTGACCTCCCTAGAACTCTAAATTTTAGCCTTGGAAAATTCTCATAGACAACTACCTAATTTTTGTGGGTTTCTTAAATTTTATACCACATTACAGTGTATAAAAACTTTAAGCACATTTTTATATTTTAATAAAAAAGATAGTTAAATCTAAGTATTGAATACAGTGAAGAGAATCCATTGCATAAAAACATTGCTCTTGAGATAGTAAGGTAGTATTCACAGTAAGATGTAGATGTGTGACAGAGTTTGAAAAGTGGCCCCAACTCCATCCATAGCCCATGGAACTCATTGGTAACTTAACACCAGCTCCATGTCTTTTCAACCCCTATTTATAACAGTGTAAACCCCAAGGAAAGGGGAGGTTCCAGTTTTCCTTCCCTACCTAAGGAAGGGTAGAGCTAGGCAGGGAGGTAAAGTTAGATAAAGATAGAGAGGAAGACTGAAAAAAGACTGGGAGAAGGGAGGAGTGAGCAAGAAGAAGACCTGAAAAAGGCACATGCAGCAGAGAGACATGTGAAGTCACACTTGCTTTTTGAACTTGGACTTGTACCAGTGGAAGAAGACATTTAAAACAGATGTGGGTGAGAGACCCATGGGGAGGTTAACAATGGAAGCTTTTATTTTGATATTGATTTTGCTCTTTTCTTCCAGACTTGTCTTGCTCCTTCTGCCCCTCTCCTAAGGGTTCCCACCAGAAGGTGCTTTAGACTTGTGGCAGGCTTTCAGGCCTCAATTACCCTGTTTTGAGCCAACCCTGTTTGACTGTGCATTTACCCACAAGGGGAAGGGTAACTTTGGGTACTGATTTGGAAACCATATTTCCCCTATCTCTTTGTTGCACACAAATTGTATTAAAGGTCCTTTCCATTGAAGGGCTTATGCATTAGAATATGTTTTGTCTTGATGTGGCAGATGACAGAATCCATTTAGAACAGGCAGGTTTGGGGGTTCCAGGGTGCCCCTTCTCCTGCCCTGAAATGTCCTTTCAACTTTCTCTCTATTGTGTTTCAGTCTGTACTTATTGCTACATTTGCCAGTCTCTCACATTTCTTATTATGGGTATGATAATCCTCTATTACACTATTTTATTTACTGGTAAACCATCTCAGTTGACCTAAACTTCCTTTAATTCAAAGATCAGATTGTATTTTTCTCTCCCCTTCCCCACCCTAGGTTATAGAATAGTGACTACCATAAGCAGGTACCCATTGTTTAGAAATCAAGAGCTGTCATTATCACATTGCAGATAAAAATCCTCCCAGAGTTCACAGTATGAAAAGACTACTTACAAAAGGGGATGGAAGAGGATGTATAGGTGTTGGGCAGCCATAAAAAGCTTTGAATAGAAAATAACATTTGAGTTATGCTTCAGCGGATCACAGGAGACTGGTGCAGTAAAATGCTAGAAAATGGAAGACTTGAGAGAAAATATTAAAGAAATGATAGGGAAATTGTGTAAGAAAGAAAAATTACTCCTTTCTAACTAAAATGGGAAGAAGAAAGTGGGTGGAGGAAAGTTTGTCACCAGATCTAGAATACATTGCAGTGTAAGCATTAGGCTAAAGGTTAGTAAAGGAATTAGTGAACTGTATTTCAGAAAAATCAGATTTGCAGAATATTGCAAAATGTAGTATAAAGAAAAAAGTTAAGAGACTATTAACAATGCTGATGAAATTCTGCCTCTGTCCCGAAAAAGCTAATAACTGAATGGATTATACATTTTTAATGACAATGTGGCATATGGAAGACTTGATCTCATCTTCAATAACTTTGTGAACTTCAGTAATCACTGAATCTCTCTATGTTTTCATCTTATTAACTTGGAAAATTAAATATTCTGCCCACACCATATGGTTGTTGAAAAGATCACATGAGAAAAAAATGAAATGTTATAAAATTTGCAACTCACAATAAAACTAATTGTCTTTGTAATGTTGGTTTAATGAATCACAAAGTCCTTTTGAACATATGGAATCCAGATCATAAACTTCTAAAACAAGGGCTGATTTCTTATTCAAATGTATATCATTATAAAAAATCATGTAATTTATAAATCCTCTCTCATACCCATACAAATGGACATAGCCTACAGGTAACTGTCTAGCGATCATTGCTTTATATTTTTTATTTATTATGATGCTATAAAATCACACAATAATTAGACACACAGTATAACACATAGTCATTTCTCTCTATGTAATTTTTATTATAAAAATGCATCTTTAGCCTGATGGGCTAAATAATTTGTAGCAATCTGGTAAATACATCAGAAAATAACTTGGAATACATGAATTGAATTTGTCTTTGGGTAACTTTATTTCCAATGAAAATAATGAGAGACATGATCTACAGTTAGATTTATAAGAAAATATTTAAGAGAAAGCCAAATCTACTTTCCAACTAGATGTTCTTGTGACAGTTTGTAGACATAGACAAATTGTGTATAAAAAGTTTAATAATGTTCTATGATGCTGTTAATTTTCTGAAACTAGAGCTAGAGAGCAATTTTGAATCAAGAATCAACTGCAAAACTCCAATGCGCTACTAGGCAAGTATAGTATAAAAAATATATAGGAACTCCCTGGTGATGCAAGGCGTTAAGTCTCAGTGCTCTCAAGCTATTGCCAACCAGTGCGGCCTGAGTTGATTTCTTGGCCAGGGAACTGACCAATGTGGCACAGCAGACCTCTCCTGTCTCACTCACTACTCCCTGCTGCAGTGTATTTCAGTAAAGCCTTCGGTTCTGCCCCCTACTCCATCTCTCATGAATCTTCTCACCCCTGCACCTCTGGCCTACACTACAGCTCTTATATGCTTAAATAAATAAAAATTTTAAAGGATTAAAAGTATAGCTCAAAATAACTTTCAGATTCCACAACTATTTCTACAAATAGTAATTTTAAAGTATAATAACTTTATCAGTACAAATTTATCTCATATATATATGATGTCAAAGATATTACTATTTTTCTTAAGTAACATTCACTTATTTATCCATCCATAACACAGCACATATACTTGATGCCAAATGCTGTGCTGTATTATAGTAATGCATACCTTTGCCCTTGGGAATTTTATATGCACATGGAGAGGAATATACACAGAAGGAACCAAAGTAATATTGAGAATTAACTTGGATGATCCAAAATACTATAAAATATAACATTCTACAGATTTCAACATCCTTGGAACAGCATATTTAATAAGCTTACATTTACATACTATTTCTCATCCTTAAAATCTTTTCCCAAGTTTTATTTTTTCTCCCAACCCCATTGCCATATTCAGTCAAAAAAAATCAAGAATAGATTGGTGAAAGAGTCAATCCCAGGCACTGCTGTGGATGTTTTATTATATTACACAGTAATTATCACATAGTTAACAAACAAAATAACAAACAAGTTTAAGATTATAAACTATTTTTCTGAAGTATTTTAAAATGTATATTTAAGGAAAGTGCAAACAAAACCACAATGAGATATCACCTTACACCAGCAAAAATGGTACAAACTTAAAAAAAAACCAGGCAAGAACAAATGTTGGAGAGGATGTGAAGAAAAAGAACTCTCCTACACAGCTCATTCGAATGCAAACTGGTTCATACACTATGGAAAGCTGTGTGGAGTTTCCTCAAACTACTAAAAATGGAGTTTCCATATGTCCCAGCAATTCTATACCTGGATATCTACCCAAAGGACACAAAACAGTAACTCAAAAAGATATCTGCAACCCTATCTTTATTGCAACACTATTTACAATAGATAAGATATGAGAACAAACCAAATGTCCCAAAATAGATGACTGGATAAAGAAGATATGGTTATATACACAATGGAATACTATTCAGCAATCAAAAAGATAAACTCATGCCATCTTCAGCAATATGGACAAAACTAAAAGGGATTATGCTCAGTGAAATAAGCCAGAAGGAAAAAGAAAAATATTGGATGGTTTTGCCTATAGGAGGGATCCAGGGGAACCAAATAAGGGACCAGGAAAAAAATAATTATAATAAATTTAAAAAATAAATAAAATTAGCTGGTAACTATTAATCAGAGACTCTTCAGGCAAGGGTGAGGGAGAGGGATCAAAACAGGGAAGAGAATGTGTTCTTACACAAGGAACTTTGGTGATGGTGCACAGGTGAATTGGTGGTGGGAATTTTGCTGGGACTATATCTGAGAGGAGAAAGCATGCATTGTACAAAAAGGAATAATGATATAAAATATATATAATTAAATTAAATCAAAATAAATAAAATATATAGTTAAGAAAATATTCACTATTGAAAACACAGCCTCAGAGCTATAGAGAAGGAAGAATTATCCAAATTGACATAAATTTTTATGTATAAAGGAGTAATTCATAGAATGTCCATGTACTATAACTTCTCTAGAGAGCACTATATAAATGTCATTCTGAATGTTAAATATCCATAAAAGATTTTGTCCCCAAGCATTATATAATATTGACTAATTAAGTGGTATTATGATATTCCATATTAACTAAATATTAATGGCACTGAATGAGATGTAAAGTAGTACTCCCAAAATTATAGTTACTCAAATAAGTGGCAAATTAGTAAAATTTGATTTTAAAAAATTTACGAAGTCATAGAAAGCAAGTAATCTATTTGGTGTCTATTTCTTAAAATGATGCCCACTTTCTCAGATTCATTTGTTATTTCTTCTTAAACACTTTTCCTTTGTACAAAATATAAATTCACTTGTCATTCATTTGGTTAGAAAAAAACCAAGATGATGACACATTAAAAGAGACAGAGAAACTAAAATGTTATAATTCCCAGTATAAACCTCTCCTAATTCCATAAGAATACCCTTTCTGTAGCAAATCTTGACTTAGTCTGTCTTATTTCACCCTTCAAAATCACACTGTTGATAATTCACCTTTTCTCCCTGTATTCTTGATCAAAGTTGGCCAAGTTGTCACTTCCTCCCAACCTTGCCTCAGGAAGACCCGCCATCTTGATTTCTGTGAGAAGAACATAAGTAGGGCAGCAGGTAGTTACACTATGCTGACTTAAGTTTGCTACCTTCTCTCTGGTCCCAATATGTTGAAAGAGACTATTAAATATTGCATGTAATTGAAAGTGTGATGTTTTTTGTGGTTTTTTATTTTATTTTTATATATATTTTACATTATTTATCATTGTTGTACAGTGTATGTTTCTCATCTCTATGAAATTCCCATCACCAATTCATCCATGCACCATCACCATAGTTCCTTGTGCTCTTCTCATTCATTTTATTTCTTCTCCCTCCTCCTCCCCTTTGGAATATCTCAGATTCATAGTTGTCTGTTGATTTTGAGTTTTTGCTTATTGTAACTGATTTTTTGTCCTTAGTCCCTTGTTTGTTTCTTCTTCATTCTTCCTATAAGTGACACCATCTGGTATTTTCCCTTTTCTTTCTGGTTTATTTCACTCAGCATAATCCCTTCTAGTTCCATCTATGTTGCTGTGGATTACATGAGTTTATCTTCTTTTTTGATTGTGTGTAATATTTCATGGTGTATATATGCCATACCTTCTTGATCCAGTCATCTATTTTTGGGCATTTGGGTTGTTTCCATGGTTTTCCTATTGTGAAGTGTAATGGTTTTGAAAAGAAAATATAGAATGTTCCTAGATTTTTTTAAATAAAGTATATTTTCCCTAATCTAAGGCATTAATTAAATTGACTCTTACAAAGTATCGTTTAAGGTGAGAAGTAAAGGTTAAGAAGAATTGGCTAGTGGAAGAGAATTTACAAATAGAAAAGACAAATAGCAATATTTCCAGTGTCTTCAGAGTTCCTCATTATTGAAGATAGAGAACTAAAGATTATCAGCTAATGTTTTAACAAGGATGCTAGATAACAAATTATCTAAGAATAGCCTTTTAACAGAAAAGGCAAATAATAAAACCAAAAGAAGCAGTGGAACAAAAAGGAAACAAAGACCACATAGAAGAAAGAAACCTTTTTAAAAGGGGAATCTTTAATACTCTCATAGAAACCAGATTCTGAAACCATTTTTTAAAATGAAAACCAAACAAAAATGATCCCATGAAGGGTAGCATTCAGGCATATGAGCACACAGCTGCCTAAAATAGAAGCTGCCTTAACCAGCTTCCTTTGAATCTTGCTGTGGACATCTCACTAAGTTCTGTCCAGTAGGCACTAAGTAGGAGTGGTGTGTGCAGTGGAAGTGGCATGTGTATAACTTTATAGAAGTGTCCTAAATGAAGCAGATGTACTTTTATTTAGTTTGTCCTTTCTGATGGCTGTTATGGTGATGTGTAACACTATCAGAGATAAAAGAACAAAAGAACAACATAGAAATGACAGAGGAATAACATGGAAGAAAATGCTTTCTAGAATTGCATGAAACTGTCACACAAGCCTAGCACTGCCAACATATGGCCTTTGTATATGACAGAATGAAATTGTAGATAATTAAACCACCATCAATTTGGATTTTCTGTCACATAAATCATCTGAACAAATACAGCCATTTCTATTTCATAGTGACATCATTCAATGCTAAAAAATAAAAATAAATTTAAAAAAAAGAAGTTTCTCAGGGAAAGAAAGAGAGCTCAGTTTTGGATATATGGATTTTAATTTGCTCATGAACCATTCATATATATCAATTAAATGAGAAGAAGCCCCGAG
This sequence comes from Galemys pyrenaicus, assembly GCA_019455555.1. NCBI lineage: Eukaryota > Metazoa > Chordata > Mammalia > Eulipotyphla > Talpidae > Galemys > Galemys pyrenaicus. The sequence continues at coordinate 3,786,415 of JAGFMF010011791.1, read as the reverse complement.
ACAGCATTTTAAGAAGTCAACAGAAAATTAGTAATCTGATACAGAAGTAGAAGCCAGGTGGGAGACTGAAAAATTGTGACTAGGATACCACAAAATTTGAAACCAAGATTAAAGTTTATTGAAGAATCAAGTGGTCAGAAGTGACAAATGTTAAAATGTCAAGGAAAGCAAGTGGGGAAATCTGTCTCCTGAATAAAGGGATAAGTTATTGGCAACATAGGAGAACACAATTTCATTAAATAAGAGATTTGTGAAAGGCAGATTTGTGAAAGGGTGAGATCCAAGGGGCAGGTCAGTCCTTGGAGATCATACAGCAATCATAAATCCGGGCTCAACTTGCCCATTATGTAACTCAAACTTCCCCACAAAAGAGCAACCTGGTAAACACCCTCTAAACCCATAACACAGTGGTGATATCTCACCTTTTTGTTTTGCAATTCTATTCAATTTTGTTCATAACTTTGAGACACATCAGATTTGGGGGCTAAAAGTCATTTTAGTCACTTTCACCATTCTGCTCAGAGGAGAATGCAAATTTAGTCTCTTCTCCTGAAGCTCCTATTTAAATTCTCAAACCCTTAAATATGTAAACAGCAACTACAATTTCCTATAGCGGGGAACTCAACTTCAGCACTATTGATATTTGGGGCTAAAATGATTCTTTTCATGATGAGAAAGGGCTCTGTGTTGTGTTGACAGGATACCTAAGAGCATCTCTGGTCTCTACCCACCAGATGACAGAACCAGCATGCTGGCCAGATGTGACAATCAAAACTGTCACCGATATGTTGATGGGGGTGGGATGGGGTGGCAAAATGAACCCTGTACCACCACAGTCCTATGCTAAAAAAAAAAACAATATATCAAGAACTTGCTGGAGTCTCTCCACAGTCAAGATTCAATCTCCCTTTTCATTTTTTTACCTAGACAGTAGACAGTAGAAGCCGTTATTTTCAGAACTAAACTTGCAAACTTTCATGTTCTTTCTTTTCCTCTTTATTAAATTGCTTCCTTAGACCATAAGTCAGTTTATTCATGCTGATAAAATGGCTGTCTATTCTCCCCTTCAGCAGTCACCCTGTGTCACCCTTCCTGATTTCAGTCTTCCTAACCCTCTCTATGTGTCCCAACCCATTTCTAATTTCATAATCAGCCATATTAAGCAACATACTTTTGGTTTTCATTCGTGCCTTGTTATTTGAAATCTTCTTTCTTTTGCCCTTCTTCTCTACATAATATTTTCTTTCTATCTAGTTCATTTGCCCACATTCATGCATTCTCAAAACCCCTTTCTAAGAAATCGTCCTGGCCCTCATATTACAGGTCAGATTCCTTGCTAATACACTTCAGAGCACCCTGGATTGACTTTAATCATTATATGCATCACACTCTTACACACTGAGTTGACTTTATTTACACAATGATGATATCCTTGAGGCTAGAGTCTTTTTCTTCTTTTCCTAAATCCAAAATGAACAGGAACTGTGTTACGCAGAAATAGTGCCTTTGACTTAGCTTTACTCTACTGTGTTTAGACACAATGAAAGCTGTTAGGAATTTCATTTACACCTTGGTACCTTAAAAATACATCATCTTCAACTCTATATATTTTGGTCAACTTATTTTATCTTCTATCCATTTATCTGCTCATCAGGAGAGATGAAAGAAATGGAAACAACATATTCTGTTCAGGCCCTGGTTAATAATTGCTTCTATTTGACAATGCAGTAGCAGCTTTCCAATTGGAACCAAGCTGCTTATTCGTTGATTGATAGCCCAAATGGAAATTATTTCCTTTCCTCCCTTAGAAAGGTTAGCCACAGTGCTCAGGGATGTTTTTCAAGACCTCAGCCTGAACACTTTACATAAAGTTAATCAAGGATAATGGATACAATGTGATTTCATGTCACTACTGAATGTCCTAAATAACTCATTTCCATTTTTGTTCAATTGAGGTTATACAAGGTGATATGGAATTATAATAGCATCGATTAAGCTGAGAACCAGAAGACATAAGGTACTGTGACATTATTGACAGGAAAACACAATTCTGTTTAGCTTTTATTTAAATCCAAGCAACAGAAGGATTAATTTAAGATTTTCTAAAAAAAAAAAACCCTATAAAATTAGGGGGGGGATGCATCCCTTATATAATTAACATGATTCATGAATCCTATTTATTCTTATAAGGGAAATATATATATATGTACACACACATTCACACACATATATATATATATGATTGGTATAATCTATACAAAGACTTTTGTCTTAGCATTATCAACTTTAAAAATAATTTAACCACATTCTGAGGTTGTTTTAAGCTTTCCTAGTCAACAAATTTTATCTGTTTCTTTGTTTGGTAAATTGGGAATGGAAACACTTGGTTTAAAAAAAATCCTGATTTCCAGACTAGCAGTTTTGACTAGCAGTTTCCAAACTAGCAGTTTATCTCAGTTCTATTCCTTTGAAATCAGAGAAATTCTTTAAAGATGGCTTTTATTTTGCATTGTTGCTATTTTACTGAGATATTGGTTTGTGATATTACATTTGATTTAGAGGTAGGTTCACTCCTCTTCAGACATATGTTATCATTACCATACCATATCCACCACCAAATCATCCGTCATATTCCAGTCCATCATATTCCAGTGGGCTTCCTCCTTAATTTGTTTCCTATACTTTCTCTCTCCCCTTTTAGTATCCTCAATTCTATAGTCAGAGTCCTAGGATTTGTTTTGGCTTAGTTTTGTCTGTCACCCTATACTCCATGAATGAGTGAAATCATCTGGTATTTGTTCCTCTTCTAACTTATTTCATTTTACATAATCCTCTCCAATCCTTCTCCATCCATGTTGTGGAAAATGGCAAAGATTTCTAAAAATGAATTTTTAGAATGTTTAAGCTCGAAAGATGGTCTTCAGGGGAGACTTAAGAAGCAAAACCTTTCTCCATCCATCAGTTCTTTCCATTTATTCCTTTGTTCTCTATTACACAATAAAAATGGAATCAGAGTCCAGGGATGTATGACCAGAGGAATATTTAACAATAAGAAATATCTTATTTCACTTTAATAAAGAATACTTTATTTCACATGTTTCTGAAAAAAAAATATATTAGAACTCTATTTCTTATCTGTGGAGTTTTTTATCAATTATTCACAAAGTGTTACTTGAAATACTTAGTATGTTTGATCACTGTTAGATTATGAGTATATTCTTCATCAAGTTCTTTATCTGAATTATACCTCTCCTAACAGCATATATTATATAGGGGAAGGGAATTTTTGGACCCTAATAAATATTTATTGAATAAATATTTTGAAACAAAAGTTCATACTGTCATTTGTAATACCATCGATCATCTGAACAGGATTTATTGTTCAGATACTTGATCATTCTAAAAATATATTTATTAGAGTGACATGTTCTGGTCAATTTAGATAAATAAACAAATAAATATTTTTTTAAAAGATTTATCTATGCATACAAGAACTGGGGTACAGACTGGAGGTGAGGGCGGTGAGAGTATTCACCAGAGACAGAGTTGGGAACAAAACAGGTAGACTGACTGAATGAAGGACACTGCTGAGGGGAGCAGCAGGCGAGATAGCAGAGGTCTATTGTGCCATGTGGGTCACCTCCCTGGCTGGTGGAACTCATACTGCAGCAGATGTGGTTTACTTCATAGTGCTATGTTTAACCCATTGAGCCACCAGGGAGGCCCCTAAACAAATAAATATTATTTGCATCCTTGGCATAAAGTTATACCTCAAATTCTATATTGAATTGACCTTGATCACTATGCCATTATTCTTTCCTCTGACCAGACCAAACAAGTGCTATGTGTTTATATATTGCAGTTATTTAGGAACATGTTACAATAGTTCAAATATTTCTTAAATCTATCTTTTGTCCATTAGTCATAGTTACCTCCCAAGAAAGGAAATATTTTAAACAACAAAACTGAGGATTTAATCTGTCCCCAAATTTGTAGATGTATGTACAGTCAAAACTAAAAGTGTAAATATGAATTAACTGATAGGTTATGGATGAATTTTACATTTACAGTATCTACTGAAAAGTTATTATCTTCTTATATCCATTTTTATAATTTAGATCACCCAGCTGATGGTAAATATTTTATTTCAATGATTTTGCTATTCTGTTACTAGTTGATAGACATATAAAATCATTGTGTTCTTAAAGAGTTAGACCCTTTATCATTAAGCATTGGCTCTCTAGTTCATAATCTTCCTTGTTCTGAAGTTGGCTTCAAAATTAACACTCTAAATTGCTTTTGATTATTGCTAGCATGACAATCTTTGTCTACCTCATCCCTTTATTTGCAATCAATCTGGGTATTAATATTTAAAATGTATTTTTTGTATAAAACATGGTTGTGTTTCATTTTTATATCCATTCTGACTGTCTCTGTCTTTTAGTTGGTGCATTTATTTATCCTTCACTTTGAATGATAAATTCACTGTACGTACAATTGACATTAATGTCTAATTTTACTTTCAGCATGTTAAAAACAATACATTGCTACAATATAGCTTTTTTAAAAAAGCTTTCTTTTTGAACAATTAAAAAGAAAAAAAATGTAAGACTATTTTTCCCTTCATCTATCATTTATCTGATGTTTTATTTTCATGCATACATTCAAGTTGCTATCTTATATCATTTTCCTACAACCTCAAGAAACTTCTTTTTATTCTTTTCGTGTACCAGGTCTGCAAGTAATAAAGTTTCTCACTTCTTATTTGCATGAGAAAAGTATTTATCCTTCACTTTGAATGATAAATTCAGTGTACATGCAATTGACATTAATGTCTTATTTTACTTTTAGCATTTTAAATCATTCACTACTTTTTCTTCTGACTTAGGTTGTTTGTGACCAGAATTTCTCTGCCCAAAAGGAATTCTTGTCTTTGTTTCTCTATAGAAAAGGTGATATTTTTTCCTTCCAGATTATTTAAAGATTTTCTCCTTTTATACTTGTTTTTCTTCAATTTAAACACAATAGGACTAGATAGGATTTTTTTTTTTTTGCTTTGTTGGTTTGGATTTCAGTGCTTATAGTTGGTATTTTCTGAGCTTCCTGGACCTGTGGTTAGTGTGCTATTAATTTGCCATTAATTGTGGAAAGGTTTTGTCACTACAATTTCCAATATTTCTTCTCTTCTGCTTCATCCTTCTTTTTATTCGGGTATTCCAATTTCATGTTACATTACGTCTTCTTTAGTGTTTATGGTTCCAGCAGCCTCTGCTCTGGGTACACAGACTCAGTTATGCCTCTTTGTCCACTATCTCTAGATTTAAGGGTGTTGATTTGACCCATGATCTCAGTTTTCTTTAAGAAAAATCATTGATTTTCAATTTTCCTTTTTTGTCTTTAATTATTGAATGATGGCATCTAAGCTCTTTAATGTGAGAGCTAAATCTGAGAACGTGCATTTTTAAAATTATTGTGAAATTAAAACAAAGTCAATTATATAATTTAAACTGAATCTTGTCTAAATTGCAGAGTTGAACAGTTCACACAAATGTCTATGCCTACTTAAAAAGGAGAACAATGTAACAAATTTACAGATGTAGAATCTAGAGGCCCTAGAAGATCATACTTTCTGAAGGCAGCTGCATAAAGTGACAGGAAGAAAAGAAAAAATTACAGAAGTTCCTGACCACAGGTGCAACACTGTTTCCATCATAAAAGATGTTTATTCAAACATCTGTGATAAATGTCCAGTACTCCATCCTCAGCAATGTAAAGCCCCAATATGTTCATGGAATTTCTGTATTGGATGGATATCTGATAGTAGAAATCAATTTTATTACCCTGAAAAACAGACAGAATCAGATCTGTAAGCAGTCTGTCTGCAAGAAACTCCAAAAGCTTAACTATTTCCTACTTTCAAAATTACCATGAAGCCAAAAGATTCCCCAGACTAACCATGATCCTAGCCAGGCATGTTCTTGATTACATGAAACATAATAATAAATAGAAAAGCTTAATTCTTTATATAACTTGAACTACTAAACCTTAGTAAGTTATTTTCTAAAAGAAGCTACATTTTCATATCACCAAATAACTAGTGATTACCAAGCATCATGCAATACTTAATATTCATATTCCTTTCATATTGATACTTTCTCCTATATGGTCCTGGATATTATACTATATCCCCAATATGTTAATCTCAGTTTTCATGAGACATTTGGACACAAAATTTGCTAACATAAGAACATGTCAAGAGCTCTCTCGCCTCCATCCAGCCACACAAGTTAGTGGAAAGTAAGTCTCCCTCATTGCTGGTCACAAAGGCCAGTGAGTAATTTGAGAAGCTGCACATATTGCAGCAATTGTCCAAAGAACAGAAGACTGTCCAAATAGGTAATCGATCTGTTGGTGCCAGGCAGAGAGAAAGCATCCAAGTAATGATGCCAGTGGCAGAGAAATCCGGGACAGCAGACTGGAGAGGGGGTTCAAAGCAGATGGAGAGAGCTGTAGCCACCTGGAATAATTCTCTGAGTCAATTAGCAAGCACCAGTAGTGCATTTCTGGCTAATTCTTCAAACCATGGAAGGGAAAATGACTCCCTTAAAAATATAATTTAGATTTGAAAGAAAAGGAGATGGAGATTTAAATGTATCCTTTCCTTCTACCAGCTCCCTACTGTTGGCACCTCATGCCCTGCCCATCCTAAATGCCATCCTAGATGCCTTAATTTCTCCCTACAAGGAACCTTGTCTAACTTGCAGAGTTGTACAGTTCATGCTGACTACTCACAGATTTTTCTACCAAGTACTCTACAGAACAACACAAGGGTGGTTAATGCAGGTTTTAATCTTCTATCTCACTCCTTAGAATAATTAATGAAATGTTATCTTGTGTTTAGTGCTAAGAGACAGAGAGGTGGGTGGGGGAGAAGAAGGGAAAGAGAGAAACACAGATTTAGCTTAAAGGAAGTAGATTGCACAAATGTAGATGTTCAAAATCTGCAAAGTAAGGAAGTAGCTTGCAGACCCAAACAGTATAGTGTGAGTGCAAAGAAGCCTCCTTGTTGGAGGAAGGCCAGTGTTCTTGGGGAAAGAAAAAAAAATATTTATTTATTTATGCATACACAGGTTGGGGTATAGGCCAGAGTCAAGGGAGGTCATAGGGTTCACCAGAGACAGAGTAGGGAGCAGAAGAGGCAGATCAACTGAAATTCACTGCTGAGGGGAGCAGTGGATGAGATAGGAGAGGTCTGCTGTGCCATGTGGGTTCCCTCCCTGGTTGGAGATCAAACTCGCACTGCTATACTGTGGCTGTGTCACAGTGCAGTGCTCAACCCGCTGTGCCACCAGGGAGGCCCAGGCCTGTGTTCATGGATTTTTCTGATTGCAGAAAGCCCACCCTCATCATGAAATATAAGCTACTTAAAACCATCCAGAACACGATTTTAGAGAACCATCCAGAATATTATTCAAATATCTGAGTACCATGGCCCAACCAAGTTGATACAAAATTAGTCATCACAGTATGCAATACAAATACTCCCCCAATACCTTTCTGCTAACAACTTCTGGACACATGAATTTTAAAAACTCTGTTTAGGGGCCTTCCTGGTGGCACAAGCAGTTAAGGCACAGCACTGTGAAGCTATCTGCAACCAAGGCAGCAAGCAGGATTTCAATCCCTGGCCAGTGAGGTGACCCACATGGCACAGCAGACCTCTGCTATCTCACCCACTGTTCCCCTCAACAGTGTATTTCAGTCATCCTGCCTGTTCTACTCCCAACTCTGTCTCTAGTGACACCTCTCATTCCCCACACCTCTGGCTTATAACCCAGTTTTTGTTTGCCTAAATAAATAAATCTTTAAAAAAAAATCAAACAACTCTATTTAGGTGAATTTACTACAAGTTGTTAGAAAAAATTCGGCCACAAAGGGTGGGACAAGTTATTATTTTTATGCAAATAACAGATAAAAAAATCATAGTTACTGCTATTTAATATCTATCAAAAAGATTTAGTACAAGATATTTCATCCATCCTCGTATGCTTTTGGAGGGTACTGCTGATAATACAGGCAATCATTTTTTCTATTTCAAATTTAGGAGAAATATCTCAGAGAAATTATGGGTGTTAATCTGGTCTTGGGTCTATTTGAAGCCAAACTTTTGTTATTAAAAGAACAAGTGGGCATGTTAGAATAAAACTAATTGGGTAGCTTCATATTTGTGAAATTTCAAAAATAAGAATAAGAATTCAGCTTTCAACATGCAATCCAAAAAGACAGGATTTCAGAAGACCACACTGAACTGAATTTCTTCTTGCCATTTACTGCTGGCATTCATTTCCGTTTCATTTGCTTTAAGTGTTGTATTTCATTTCAAATTGCTTCCACTGTTACTAAAAATGAATTTAGAGCATAAAGAAAAAAAAATACTGGCAAGTTATTTCCAGTTCCTTAGATGAGATTTCCAGGGCTTCTGTCATTTTAAAACAGAATTGTTTCTTTTTCTATCCTTAGAAAATTATATAACTAATGATTAAAGAAATTGTAGCTTTCCTTCTATGTTGGAAAATTGTCCCTCATGATCTTATACCTTTCTTACTCCCAATGGTCTCTCAACATCTTCTTAATAAAATCCAGCAGATTAAAATATTCAAGAGTAATATCTCTAATCTATGCTTAAAAAGTGAGATGTATAAGTGGAAATTTTTGTTTTTGTCAAAAAGTGAGGTTATTTATAATCCCCCTGACCCAAGGTCAGAGTTCAATAACATAGCACTGACCATGAGAAGCTCTTCTGTTAGACTGATATTGTCCTATTCACAGTCACAGAACAGGACTTCAGCATGAAGGAATGGAGCTCAGGGCTGGTTACTGGATTCAGGTGCCAGCACTGGTTCTGGGAAAGCAAGAGACTGTGGCTGGAAGCCCAGACTGGATGGGCCTTCCTGGCTGAGGAAACAGCTTTGGGGGAAATGTCTGAACACGCAAGTGTTACCCAAAGAACCTGACCTGCGAAGTCCCAGCATGAGCCCCACCACCTGGCAGGAAGTGGGGTCTGTGCCAGCCTCCACCAGACCACGTGGAACAGCCAGCAGGAGAGACAAGTAGGCAAACACCTGCTCTCATTTGTGCTCCGAGTGATTTCTCCATTTTATGAGTGAATCAAATTAGGAAGCTGAAATAGGGTTGAGTAAGTCTCTGGTATCTCCACAACTCAGGGAATTTCTCCAGAAAGATGGTGGACTTCCTCTTTATCTGGAAAATGGGATGTCAACCAGTTTTAGTGTTAAAATCAGAAAAATGCTTTCTATTTTTCTATCTAATCTGGCACGTCATCATAGTGGCATATATATTTGATCATCAAGTAAACTCGATGCCTTCTCCATTGCATGACATGTAAGCAATTTGCCTCCATCATGTTCCTGCATCACCTTGGACTGGGTGCAGCCTCCCTAAGCATTAAAATCATGATTGCAGTGTGCAGAATGAGCGAAATTGAGCATACAGAAGCCAGCAGAATCCTGCCTCAGCCAGGCTTGTTTTATTTTGATTGTGTTAACCAAAAGAAAACCACGATTTTCATGCCACTGAGAAGTCTCTCTTCCAGCTGACCACGTCAATGATGTTAAACAAAATGTTCTTTCCCTGACTTAATTGTGATGAAATCCTCTCATCAGTGTTGTTATATTGTCAGCAGAATGATTCTGAACATATCCTATTCCATATTCATAGTGTAATGATCTTAAGAACTTGGGTTCCTAACTTTGTATTTTGGTGGCTGTGAGTGCCCCAACTGCAGTATTTTTCTAGGAATGCATAAAATTCAAATATAAACATTCTTAGGGCTTTATGTTTAAATTTACTATCTAGAATTTATTGAAGATTCTACTGTCTTCTAATTATGCTTTATGTTTATATTACATATTTTCAAACCACTTTTTTCATTAATGTACTCATCTAATTTCATCACTGGTTAACTCTGAAAACATAAGTGTTATACCCTCAGTTTAGGAGTGACAAAACAGAAAAAAAAAACTTCCAAAATATCATATTCATACAAACACAAATCCTTATGCTCTGGGGTTTTTATGCTGGGCAAGGAGGACTAATCTTATAATCATTCTGACTGGACATCTAACAGTTATAAAGCTCCAGAGTTCACAAGGACTGTGATTGTATCACAAAGACCAATTCATTATCCAGCACACCCAGAAAAGTCCCCCAGACTTTGCTTTTTATTTCATGCACCCAACAGATCGCTTCCAGGACAGAAGTACCAGGCATGACCTCCCTAATGGGTTCTTGGTTGCTTGAGGAGTCAAGGGTACTCAAGGCACAGGAACTTAGGAAGAGAGTAGATATGTACCATGGAGTACTGCTCAGCTATTTTAAAAAGATGAGATCTTGCCACTTGGGACACAACATGTATGGAACCTGAAGGGATTATGCTAAATAAGTCAGAAGGAAAAAAGACAGAGATGACATGATTTCAATCAGATGTGGAATATAAACAAAACAAAAGGAGAGTCAAAACTAAACAAACAAAAAAATCCTAGAAATCTGACTGTAGCATTGAGGCTACCAGGGAGAGACAGTTGGGGAAGTGAAGCAAAGGAGAGGACAAGACCCAATGAACTGTGGTATAGGATTATGGATGCTTTTGTGGTAGACACGATCTTTTAACAAACATCTGAACAGTTGTGAATTCAAACCCTAAAATTAAATACAGTGATGTAAACCAACATTACCTCAATAAAAGTAATACTTTCTTTTTTTTTTTTTTAAAGGAAAGTCATGAGGCTTTAGCAAGCAGATTTATTTACTTGAGTCAAGAAAGGTGATCCCTTGGGGTCAGCTCCACAAAGCAGAGCAACCCAAGCAGGCATCAGGCTTCCCCTTTTAAGCACAAAGTTAAGTGTGAAGAACTGGGGAGAAGGGGATTTCAGGGGTGTCAGACACTGATCTGGTGGCAATATGGCATCTTCTCACTAGCTCCCTGTACCTGGTCATATATCACATATTTAAAATAGCAGACAAATTCCTCTTCTGGGGGAGATTTTCACACGATAATGGAGGGAGTTTGTCTTAGAGCTATATCTGCATCTCTCCTGTTCCAAGGGTACATTTGTGCAAGTTCCTGGAACACAAATATAAAGAGTATTAGCACAGAATGTTTAATGGGCTTTGGCCTTTGACATTTTGCCCTGACTGCTCCCTAGATATACATGTAGGTTATGCATGGCCCTCTCCTGAGGGGCTCAGAATGCGGCCACTGTGTGCTCTGAGGAAAAAAAACATTCTCCTCAAGTGAACCCAAATTTCAATGTGGGCTAAACAATAGGTTTCAGTATTGAGGAAGACAAAGGGTCTCTGCTCGGCCATCTAACCAATTACGAACAAGGAACACATCCCTGACGGTTTGGTCATACATGAACTATTAATTATGAATGTCCATAGAGCTCTCTGTCAGTAAGTTAGGCATTTATAAAACTTCTCAAGAAAATCAATTGCAAAATATGAGTAGCTTTTCTGCCAGATGTGTCTGGAAGCTCACCAAATCAGATGCACTTTCCAAAATTCTGCCAACAGATATGTGAGGGCCATCAGCCAGACACAAGACTTTCCCACTTCTGCCCCAGTATCACCTAGAAACAAGACAGGGAACAGGGAACACCATGAGCACATCATCCCATGACTGGGGTGGCCAGACATGGGAGGAGAAGAGTAAATCTAGCCAAGGGAAGAATAAGGAATCAAGAATATATATAGAATATATCATATGCATGTAATTTTATATAAACTATATAATGTACAAAATACATAAGTATAATATATATTAATATAATAATATATAATATATTAAGATATATATAGAGAGATGGTAGAGATATATTTATGGTTTTGCACCCCAACTCATGCATTTTAATATTTGCCATGATTTACCATTTAATTTCATATGAACACATCTTTTTCTCATTCCTCTTTTAGGAGTACATGGGTGCCTTTGCTACTTTAAAATCATCATGTTAGCATTTTCCAAAGTAGAGAACTTATTTCCAAATTTGTCTGCTCATGTAAGGACAAAGACTCACTAACAATACCCCAACATGAAAAAGTAATCAGAGTTAAGTGTTTCAATCAAGAAAAAAGTTACTTTCATTCCTCCTTATTTGCAAAATCTCTTTAGCTCAATGCCAAAATATATAGCTAATTCTATCTAGGATCTAGCATATTACAATTGCTTCCTTGAGAGTAAGTAGGAGAAAAATAATTTTGTTTGTGTAATACAGAAAGTAATTAGGTTTTATTTATATTTTTGCAAAGTTAAGCAACTTGAAATGATTGAAAAGTTACACTTCTGTTAATAATCGTCTAATGATAGGATGGTTCCACTCCTCCCTTTCATAATCCTAGCATATTTTCTCCTCTTTTACATGAACAACTTGCTGCTAATATGTCCAAAACTTGATTTCTTTTTCATTGTTAACTCACAGTGCCTATAATTACTGTTGAGGTTAAAGAGAAGCCCTTACTCCTGTAGCAAACTCATGTGCAAGGTGTTAGCTTGTCTTTGCAGTATCCATTCTTCAGCTGGCCAGGTTTGACTGATGAGTTTCTCATTTAAAAAGAAGTTGAAAGACTCTCCAGAAATCTAGCCAGGTTCCAGGGGAAGCTTTTTCATGTTTCCCAGATACAGGAAGATTTAAAGTTATAAAGGCTCAGGACAATTACTTGAGAGCCCTGTCTAAAAGAACTGGCCTATAGTAGAGGGGAGGTGAAAACGTTAAAGCATTTCTTTAAGCCAAACCTGATCCTAAGAGTGCACCAGGACAAATTGACTGAGTCCCAAGTATTATCGCAACTTGGACTACCTGCTGCTTTAATTCTCACATAAAGCACTTTTCCTAGGTACAAATCATGCCCAGCAGGGTTTGATCTGGAACACTCCTTTCTTCTCTCTCCTGGTCTCCCTTTGTGATCTAACCCACTGAATGCTTCTTTCTGTTGTTAACACTGTGATCTGTTAATTTCAGGGTTCCATTCACTTCTCTATCTCTATATGTGGATTGGATCCACCCAAATCCATTCCAATAACGTTTCCTAAATCTTGGTTCAGATGTATGGATAGTACTGATTTCTACTTTGCAGTAAATGACAGGCAGCTAGACAAATCGATTCAATTTGTGCAGGTTTAAAAAGGACTTGTAGTGAAAGCAAATAAAAGGTACTGATGTCCTTTCCCTACCTATTATCTGCCAGGTTTATATCTAAGAAAGTTCACAAAATCATCTTCTACCTTTTTTCTTGAATTGAGGAAGAAGGAAAAACAAATTTAGTGGACAAAAGAGGGAAAAAATCCATTCCACTTATTGCAGCATGGATAGAACTGGACAGGATGATCCTAAGTGAATGAGGCAGAAGGAGAAAGATAAAGTAGATGGTTTCGGGCTTCCCTGGTGGCGCAGTGGTTGAGCGCCGCACTGTAAAGCATCGGCAGCACAGCAAAGAGAGTTCGATCCCCAGCCAGGGAGGGGACCTACAGGGAGGGGCAGACCTCTCCTGCCTCGCCAACTGCTCCGCTCAGCAGTGTGGGGACCCACAGGGAGAGGCAGACCTTTCCTGCCTCGCCCACTGCTCCGCTCAGCAGGTGTGTTTCGGTCCATCTGCCTGTTCTGCTCCCCGCTCTGTCTCTGGTGAATCCTCTCACATCCCGCACCTCTGGCCTGCTCTTGTACGCATAAATAATTTTTTTTTAAAAATCTTTAAAAAAAAAAAAAAACAGATGGTTTCACGTACAGGTGGAGGATAGAGAAACCAAGCAGTCTCAGAGAAACAAACTTTAAATATGACCCTTGAAGGCTAACCTTAATTTGAGGCATTCAAGAAGGGAGAGAGAGGGGGACAGAGAATGGAAGGTGAGAGGACAAGACAGAATGGGAGTGGGAGAGGGAGATTGGAGGAGGGAAGCACAATGGACTGTGGTGGAGGACTATGTGTGCTTTGGTGGTGACAAAAGTATGGTGACCACACCTGAGGGGAGAAATCCTGTATTGTGAAACAACAAACAAGGATGTAAAATAGAGACATCATTAATAAAATAATAATAATAATAGTGTTCTTATTGCCACCTTTAGAAAGGAAGCATGTGGAATGAATTTTACTTAACACAACATACTAATGTGTTACCATTTCAACAGACAATAAATGTATTTTTAGTTAATAAGAAAACTGCATCACCAGCACCTGCCAAGAATGCATAAAGAACATAGAGACACCTTGTTACCCTTCAAAAACATCAAATTGTTATGAGTGGACACACTGATATGTATGGCCTATTCTATATTTGAATTTATACTGAATTAACAGATTCAGTATCAAAACTACAGAGAAATTCACTTTTCTATAGCACTATCCTGGCCTTTCCATGAAACCTGTGGCCAGTTCTGAGTTTTCAGTTTAATTGGTTAAAGGTTAATTGAAAAACAAGTTAGACAACAATCTGATTGTCTTGTTTGCATGTTGTCTATCTTGCAATGGGCAATGTCAGTAATTGTCAACTTTGACATTATTCTTCTCCAGTTCTAGGATGAAGTAGCAAACAAAGAACCCATTGGTATTAGAGAGGAGACAGTCACTTTACCGGCTAATTTTCTCTGGGAATCATAGATCTTAAATCTATACCTAAAATTTATTGGTTGAATCTTAAATGAATGTGTATTTTTCTAGTCTCTATTCTTTAAAAATTCTAAGGCATTTCTGAATATAATGTTTTATTTTGTCATACTGGCTCTTTAAGTTATATCAGAAAAGAAAATAGTAAGAGTGTGGATCTTTTACATTTTTACATTTTCCGTCTTTTACGTTTTTAAGATCTTGAAGCATCTCCTGTTACTTAATTTTTTTGAAGTACTTCCCGCTAAATACTTAATCACTTAGAAATTGAGAAAATTAAATTTCACATTTAGTTTTATGTGTATTTAAAACATGTAAATCAATCTATAAGAAGGTTTATGAAATTCAAGAAAAGCTTTAGTGTTTTAATTTGTTCCAAAATATCCTTCAAGATTTGTAAATTAACTTCCATAAACCTAGATTCCTAAAAGATTCTCTTATAAACTCAAAAATTTGAGTGGATTTAAATTAGGTAAAATGACCTTCTAATGCATTGCAATTTGTTCAATGATTTTATGAGAGTTGGGGTGTGTATGTGTGTGTTTGTGCGTGCACATGTGGGTGCAAATGCACACTCTTGTTGGGGTGTGCATGTATATATACATGCTACAGTTATTCTCTCATTCTTTTTTCTAAATGTATAAAATTGAGTTTATTACATAATCCCATCTTTCAATTTGTATATTAGTGGAAGATGTCATTATGGAAATTGCTTAGAGGTATTTTTATCAAATGATGTCATAATTACACAGATATGCTGGGAGGACAGGGAAAGAATTGCACTTAAATAGCACACAGATATGAAGAAAATGTATGCTATGTATACTCATGAATCAAATTTTCTGTTTAAAAATATGATAGCATATATATATTTAGAAAAAAATATTTTGTAATCAAATTTATCTCATCAATCTAATGTTAGTGTCACCAAACACTGAAATGGCATATGTGCCTCTGGAATGAACTCCGATTTGTATTACTACTTATGCTAATCCATATGCTCTAATTTATCTATATATATATATCAATCTGTGGCAATAATAATTTAAATATTATTTTTATGTAAAATAAAAAATGGCTAGAGAAAAATATCTTTAAAATAAACTCTGTAATTAAACAATCACTCAAAATGAATACTATGAAATAGAGAAAAGTAGAGCTGATTCCTTACATGTAAAATCACAATATACATATATAAAAAAGACTAGGTGAATGAGTGATGCCTTTTATTGTGTGCAAAAACATACATAAAAATAGAAAATAATGGGTTATCACACAACTCATTTATTTATTGTCATGCAATATTATTATATACTTATCCCTTAGTTCTATTTTTTAAGTTCCCAACTCTTACTGTCAAAATCAGATCTTCTTAAATTAAACATTAAAATATAGCATGTAATCTAGACACCAAGCCATCCCACATATGGTGCTGTCATCACATTCCACACACTACTATCTCAGACATTTGCACATATTCTGTTGCTATGGCCAAAAAATGAGTAAACTTAATCTAGAAAAGAAAGGACCCCTATCATCAAATATATGTATACCACTCAACTAAAAGACCTCCTTCCTTTCCCATTTATGGGACAGGTTTGCCAAAAATATCCTGTATCACATGATTTTCAATAAAAAATTCTAGTACATAAGTTATATGCAAAATTCTGCTAATTATTATAATGGTAAAGTTTTTGTTGAAAAACAGGGATTTTATTAATCACTTTTTAATTGAGGGTGTATTTTAGGCCATATACCATGGTCAATACAAGGAATACAATTGAGAATAAAACAGATACAGTCCTGCTCTCTGAAAACTTTATGTGCAGAATAAAATATTAACTTAAAATGTGCATTATTAATTTAAAATTATATTAGTTTATTTATTGTGTTTCATTAAATTTGGTTCAAAAATAGAAAGAGAAAAGAAGATTGTGGTGTGACAAGAAAATTGGCCACTCCAGTTAACACCAGGACACATCTCTGAATAGTTTAGAATGAAGGGACTATAATAAGAAGAGCTAAACTGAAAAAAAAAAAATGCAGTTTTGAAATAAGAATGGTATTTCATTAGTGAAAATTTAAATCTGAAAGTGGCGCCTGGAAAGAAAAAATAAAGAAAAGAAAAAGTAGAAAGGGTACAATACTTCTCTAAGGAAATACTCAGACTTGAGTTGTGGCTGAAAAGTTAAGGACACGTCAGGAAACCCTTAAGAAAGCAATGAGATCGCCATCACTCAAAAACTAATAGTTTATTGAATTTTGAGAACAACTATCTCCAGATGGCACCTAAAGCTCACATCCAAAAATCCACTCCAGTTAATAACACTAGTGACCTTGAAATTGCCAAATATAGTTGACAAGCTTAGTCTTTAATTGACTTATCATTTGACATTGTATGTAGTATTTGACATTGATATCTATTTCCCTCTTACGGATGCCTCCCATTCTCTGTCTTTCAGGGTAGCATTTTTGTTGTTGTTGTTGTTGTTGTTGTTGTTGTTGCTGTTCTACTTCTACCTGCCTGAAATTTCTCCCTTGTGTCTTCACTGACACACTTTTAGTGCTAATGTTTGGGAAGCCATTATTGGTTTTTTTCTCTTTTCAAAGAGTCCAGTGGTTCTCAACTTAGGTAAACTTTATTTTACTTCTAAGCTACTTGGCACTATCTGGAGACAAAGTTTATTTTTAAAACTTGAGGTAGAACTACTAACTTCTAGTGAGAAAAGTACTTTGACTTCCTGAAACAATACCAATTTTCTCCTCTTGTGTAGTTTTTATGTGTTTTCTTCCAATGGGTGGAGCTGTTTTTCTGTGGCATAGTATAGGAAGGAAATTTGAAAGTAGACTGTAACAACATTAGAATTAAAAAGAAAAAAGGTCCATCAACAATGCTTATCATCTTAAATCAGGAGTGTGGTGTTTAACTGGTTTTGGTCCATAGAAATATTTTCAACTCTCTTATTGTACAGATCTGTAGTGTGACCCCCTGACAGGCTTCTCAGAACTGTGGACTCTGACCAAGAGCATTGAGTACCTTGAGGTGGGAGTTGCAAATATGAACCAGAACAAGGTCTCTGGGGGTCAAGAAACAATTTTTGTTTCTGGAAGACAAATAATGTTTTCCAGGTGAATCTCACCATAATAATATTGAGAGGGTTGCTATATAAGCTCCTCAGTGCATAGGATTGTCACCACAAAGAACCAGCCAACCTCAAATGTCCTCTTCCACCTGTTCATTGTCAATTTCCCTATTTATGTGTCCCAGTCAGAACTGACCTTGAAATCTACATCTCCCTTTATCCATTGCACATGCCCAGGTTTGAGTGCTATGGCATCTTCATTGGAATGTATAGAACACAAATGCATCATCTGCTTAACAAATATGCTTTTCTCCATAAAGTGTCTAATTTTAATATTGAAACTAAAAATGAAACACAAATATATCCTAACCTATAGCAATTCTTTTACCCTTTATATCTACCCAGCCAGTTACTCTTGTAATTTCTATCCTATATGCCTCTCTCAATGGTAGTTGCTTTGCATAAGAGCTAATATTTATTGTAATGTTTAAGAACCTCTTAAACAATTATCCTTTTTCTAGATTTAGTCTCATTTCTGTCAGATTCCCACACTGCATTCATAGTCATATTTCTAATATGTAAATCTGAGTAGGTTCTACCCTATTTGTAAAAACTAATAGTTTTCCAACCTTTCAACATTCTGTCCCCTAATCAAGGATTCAAACATTACATGACTATCAACCTTATATTGAGCTTCAACTCCATGCTAAATTCCAGCTTTTCTGAAAAATACAGTATTCTTGGAACAGTCTTCCCTCTGTGCATCCACACATTTTCCTATGAGTTCATCTTACCTTGTCACCTGGCTAACATCCTTTACTCATCATGACACAACTGAAACACCACCCGTTTTCCAATAGAATAAGGATTGTTTTTAAGATAATATCCAGTTTGGTAAAAAAAAAATAATAAGTTAAAAAATAGTATTCTTAAAAATACTATTGATAGACTTATAAATTTCAACAGTCATTTGAAGAAAATTTGACATTTAAAATGCTAATATTTATACTTTTGGCAATTTTAAACATCCATTCTATACATAAGATTCATGTATATGTACAAGGTCATGTTTGAAAATACATCCTTTTGCAGGATTATTTATTAAAGCAAAAAAAAATAGGGAGTTATAACAGAATGACTTTAATATATATAAATTATCATTATGGAGTAACTTGCAGTGATTTTTAAAAATAATCCAAGTGTCTACTCCTACCCTGTGGAATGAAAAGGAAGAGGCTCATGTTAGTATAATCCTACTAACAACAAAAGAAAAAAAATTAACTTCAGCTTTTAAAAAATAAAGTGTTGAAAATTTTGGAATAATTTTGATTGACAGAAAAGTTACAAATATAGCCCTGGTTCAGGATATCCCTCATCCAATTCCCCCATCATTAACATCTCACATTTTTACCATTTATTTCTCAAAATTAAAAAAAAATTAAAACTGACTATTCATTAAACTCCAAACTTGAATTGATTTCATCTGTTTTACCACTAATCTTTTCCTGTTTCACATCTAATCATATTTAGCTCTTTCATTTTTTACTTTAGAAACTTTAGTACTATTAAAGTTTTTTTTTACAGACTACATATACATAAAAAAATAAATATCTTAGATGAATGAAAAACACAGTGTTTACCAAAATGGAAGGGGCAAGGATGGTGGGTAAATTAGGATAGAAGGGGTCAATTGCATGGTGATTGAGGGAAACTAGACTGTGGTGATGATTATAAAGTAGTGAATACAAATACTTATATTTATGTCTATATGCCTGAAGCCTATATAATGTGATCAATCACTTGTACATCCATTTTTAAAAGTGAATGGTCAACTTTAGTAGTTTAATCAAGGTTCTAGTCTTTGCATCTAGAATTCTTTTCTTTCTGAGTTCCCAAGGAATCATAAGCATCCCCCAAAGATCACATGCATTATATCCACTTGTAATAATTAATTTTCTGTCTCCAGAAATGGTTTTAAATAGGCAACTCTAAAATGAAAGTTCTCAAAATTATTAGCTTATTTTGTTTCTCTACATCATGACACCCTTAGAGCCAATATGCAATCACATTAATAAAAGAACACAATAAACTAAATAAATAATAAATATCAGATATTGTAATAACAGAGCTATGGCATAAGACTACATAAAATATTTATACCTACTCTTTATATAGAGGTAATGAAATCACTGAATGCTGAGAGGGAAGGTACAAACATCACCAGCAGGGACTCAGAACCAACTAACAAAATTTCTATTGAAAACTGTATCAGATGGTTTCACTTACTTGTGTAATATAGAGAAACCTAACAAGGATCAAGAAAAAGTCAAAACTTGCAAGCTGACCATAGATCTGAGGCATCCAGCAGGGGAGGAGGAGGGAGAGTGGTCAAAATCGAGGAGGAAAGAACACAAGGGTCAGTGGTCATGGATTACAGGTACTATGGTGGTAGAGCTATTATACACCTGAGCGCAGAAATCAAATACTGTACAAAAATGAACACTGATGTGTTCATTATCACATAAATATAAATATTAATATTAATAAATATTAAATATGAAAATATAAATAAACATAAATATAAAAATAAGACATTGAAAAATAATTGGGACATTAAATGATTTCATAGTCACATTTCAATGAATATAAGGTATTAATGAAATCTGATTTAAGGCTATAATAGCAAGAATTAATGTGTGTATAAATGGGTCTGCTTCTGATTGCTGCAAGGGTCACACAAGCTTCTGCCAATCATGACTTCCAATCATTGACTCTGGAAGCAGTGGAGACTCCAGTATACTCTTGGTTTCCAGCTCTGCTACCCTGGTTCTGTTTTGTTAAGGAATTCCTACTGGGTTTCCACTTCCTTTTCCAATCTACCTGACCTATGGACTTTAACCTACAATGTGAAATAAAAAAAAACATGAAATTCACACATATTGTGTAAGTAATCACCATTCTTGCCTAAGGTCATATCCTTATAATTCCTTTTTTTATACATAGCCTATGGATCCTCTTCTTCTGATCAATCTCTGATTGACATTAGAAATTTTGGAAAATTATAAGGCAAAATAGAAAAAAAAATTAACAACTTTCTAGATTTGGGGGTTTGCTTTCTGCTGGATTAAACATTGTAAGATTTGTGAATTATTGAGTAAAAGCCTACTAAATCAATTTTTGAATAAACAGCCAAAGAAACAAACTTGGTGTAATTAGATGAAAACTTAACCAGAATTTGACCTAGTGTAGCAAGAGAATCAGTAATGATGTATTGCTTCCAGAGTTTCTAAAATGACTGAAACCAGTTTTAAATCATTCAGAAGAGTGCTGATGCTGGTTTCAGTGACCATTTCCATTTTTAAGGCTTTCCTTTTATCTAATTTGAGGTAATAAGAATATGAATATCATTTATAAATTATACTTCCTTAATTATGACACAATTTCACTTTTGTGGAGTATAATTATTTTTTATATGCAGATTAAGAAGAAAATATAAGAAGCTATTCTTAGCCCTGTAGACATGAGAGGAACTTGGAAAACTTACTTTTTCTCAGATAACAGACAGGAAAAGATCTCTCTGGGTTGGGTGATCTATTGATACTGCAGTTTGAGTCTGTCAATACATTTTAATACGTGTTTCTTCTAGAAACAGAAACCACCATAAAAAATGAATTGTTTCACATAGGTCGAAAGTTGAGACATAAAATTAAGTAGATTTTTACCTCTAAGGACTGAATGGAGTCTGGTTTTCTAGCGACTTCCTATAATATATAAAATAAGAAGTGACTTGACATGTTAGTGACATGATAACACATAAAAATTATACCTTAACTAAGTATTTCTTTGATATCTCAACAAGACAAGTTATATATTTTTTTAAAAATTGTGTTAGTTTTATTGAGCTAATGTTTGTTTACAACACCAGATATGATTGAGGGCAAAAGGTTCACACCTGTTCAGAAATAGGTTATACACCACACCTTATAATCTTCCACCACAGGCCATTGAATCCTCTTACCACCACCCCCAACCCCAGCCTCAATTCTGAAGTCAAATTTCTATGTTTTTTTTATTCTTTTATTTTGTTTTTTTTTTATATTCCACATATGAATCAAATCATCTGATATTTGTCTTTCTCCTTCCAACTTATTCTGGCCTAGTATAATCCCCTCCATTTCTATACATGTTGTCACAAATGGCAAGAGTACATGTGTATTTATAGGGCGAAGTAGTCCATTGTGTGTGTGTGTGTGTGTGTATCTGTCTACCTATAATAGCTAAGTTAGCTAGATAGATAGATAGATAGATAGATAGATAGATAGATAGATAGATAGATAGATAAATAGATAGATAGATAGATAGATAGATCACATCTTCTTAACCACTCATCTGTTATATTCATAGGTTGTATCTATAATGTTATACAATATTCTGCAATGAACATGGAAAAGCTTAATACTTCTCAAATTAATATTTTTGCATTCTTTGGCTAGATACCTAGAGTAGAATTACTGTATCACATGGTAAATTTATTTTTACTCTTTTATGAAAACTCCATACTGATTTGGTTAGGGGCTGGACTAGTCTCATCCTTACCAACAGTACACAAAGTTTCCCTTCTCTACACACCCTCCCAACATTTGTTGTTTCTGGTCTTTTTTTAAAAAAAAGATTTATATATTTATGCATACAAGAGCTGGAGACAGGCCAGAGTCACGGGAGGTGAGAGGATTCACCAGAGACAGAGTGGGAAGCAGGGGGCAAGGTAGGGGAAGTCTGTTGTGCTATGTGGTCCCCTCCCTGGCTGGGGATTGAACTTGCGCTGCTGTGTCACAAATGCTTCACAGTGCAATGCTCAACCTGATGTGCCACCAGGGAGGCCCTGTTTCTGGTCTTTTTGATATGGGCCATTCTCACAGGTGTGAAGTGCTATCTCATTGTAGTTTTGATTTGCAAAAATGACAATTTATCTTAAAAATTAGAACTGTTTACTTCTGTCACAGCACAAAGGAAATCATCTGAGACCTTTCTGGATTCTTCTAGGGTGGCAAATAATCAAAAATGAATCAGACTAATATGAAAAAAAGCAGTGTTACTGGGGATTGGGAATGTCCACCTGACACACACAGATCAGGTGACATGAGGTAATTGAGAAATCAGCTTTATTTTCCAATTGATTGGCAAGGAGATAAAATCAATCCACTTCCCCCAAGAGAAAAGAAAAGAGGTTATATAGGTTTTGGGGGGCCAGAGTGGAGAAGTAAGGACTAGAATTTTATTTTCTCAAAAATGGGTTAATGACAAAGAAATGTGAACTTGGCAGATGTTCATTGCTAATCACAGGGCAATTCATAGATTAAATAAGAAGGTTTGTTTTATGTTCTTGTTTTTTTTCCCCCAGATTACTAGAGTTTTGAATTTCTGTTGGTGGGCCCCTGTTTCTGGTACTCCCCATCCTCTGCCTTCTCAATCCTCAGCTGGTCTTGGAGCAGAGCTCAAAATTGTTAATAAGTTCCCGAATTTCCAGTAAATATTAGTCTCAAAGACAAAGATAATGTTTTTTTTTTTTTAATTTCTTCTCTAGTGCTTTAGGGTCTGACACCAATTTTACTATGTAGCCTCCATATCAGAAGTTTAACATGTATACATACCTCCTATGTTCATGGAAGAGGCCCAGCAGGACTGAGTAACTCAACCTACTTGGCTTCAGATGTCATCTTGAGTATCTTGACTAAGATAGGACTTTGGAGATGGGGAAATAGTCAGGTAGGTTAGCAGGGAAGGTGTATCACACAAAACTGTACAGACTGAGTTCTGCATTCTCCCTTGAGAAGAGATATGTAGACTAGAGATATGTTTGAGAAGAGATATGTTTGTTTATATTGGCTGATACTTTTTCCTTGCTGTAGCAGGGAGACTCCCTGACAGTGTTTGCAAATATTTCTTTCCAAAGCAATTTTCATGCAGCCTTCAGAGAGCCTTCCTTGAAAGCAACCTTGTACCAACACATATTTTTTGGGTGACAGATCTTGTAAATTGTCTGTGCACCTTTGAGGTTGATAGGAACATCAAAAGCAAACACCTGTTTACTATTGCTGATAGTTTTCCTGAGGAGACACTCCCTTCTGAAAAAGTCACACACTGTGACTTAGGACATCTAGATTATCCAGTAGCGCCTCAGACCTGGAGGTACAAAGCCCCACTCCTTTCATAATTACAGCACTACACCATTCAAGGAGCTGGTCTTGAGAGTGGCAATCTCAGTGATCCCCTTCGTGTCTACTTAAAATAAATTATTTTCTAAAAAAACATTCCATGGTACAGAGCTTTGCTCTCTGTGTGCAAGTGACAGGCCCAGTTGGGTCACTTCCACATGTGATGGATTTGCGTCAGAGCTAGGGACAGCAACTTAAGAAACTAATCTTATATATAATGGGGCTGCTAGCAATTTTGACCTAATGATAATATCTCTAATTTCCAAGTCTTTCCAAGTCTGTTTGAAATACAGATACCCTTGAATAGAATCAAGAAAAAAAAAAAAAAGATTGTCAGTTCCACTCCTCACAAGACATGCTAAATTGTAAAAAACAAACAAACAAAAAATCCCTGGGAAGTTATCTCCTAAAAAAATTTATACTGGAATTAGTTCAACATTTTCATAATAATGAAGAACAGACATATAACTAATATTAACCTCAAAAACCTGAAAAAGTAAAAGAATGGCAGATTGTCGCTAGCAGCAAGGAATTAAATCAAAGTAATTTACTGAGTTTACATGTATATATGGCATTGTATTACAGTTATGTCAAACAAATTACCAGTCTAAAAATTTTTTGCCTAGATACTTTACCTTAATCTATCAAGAATAGTGTTTTAGGAATGGATTTATTTATATTGCTCTGAGAATAAAAATCTGCCTTAAAAATCAGGTCCATTAGGCATATTGAAATTGGAGACCAAGAAACAAAGAAATGATGACTAGGTAGATGATAGACAGACAGATAGATAGAAATTTTTCCTAATTGCACATTAATACAAAGCATTCATTTTGATTGATGGTCTATTACTGTGTTACATTCTTGGCTGGGGAGAGATATTGAATTAGGAGATATGATTGTTATCAGCAAGGACTCAATTTCTCTATGTCAACAAACAAAATTGTGTTTACTCCTTAGGCTGTGTTCACAGATACAAATTGGAATGTCTGAACTCACCCATAAGAGAAGAATAAAAATGAATTTAATTAAGGATAGCTTGGATGGTTTTATTTAAATTATGCAAAAATAAACAATTTGACTTTTGAATAAAATATGTGTGCATTATAAGGTTCAATCATGCCTGTGTTTTTTTTTATATTGACTGATAATGTTTCCAGTATTAGATTTCTCCCCTTTTTTCTTTATAAAAGAATGATTAAAATTCCACTAATTATAGATGTAATGCATTTTAAAATCTCATAAATATAAATGAAAACATGCAACCTGAAATTGATGTTGCCACGGATTAAGCAGCAATAGCAGAGCTAAGGGGCAGACAGGCTCTGAAGCTTCCAGAATCCAAGGCTGCAGAGGGGAGGGCCTCCTCCACCTTGAAGTGACACATTAAGTCACAATGAATGAGGATCTGGTGCAGAGCAATAGTTACACTCAATTGTATATTAATGACTGAGCAAGAAAGAGGCGTAGTCTTTCTGCCTTTGGATTTACCCTTGGATCTTTGGGCTCAGAACAGAGTGAACAATAGTCATTTCGGAAGTAAACTTGTGAACATTTCACTTCTAACAGTATGACAGTATGTTCTTCTTTGGCTTTTTCAAGTTAACATCCAAATTCTCTGTTTTTAAATAGACTAACCTTGAGAATTTGGTCATTTCATACAGATTTCTGTATTTGATCATTTCACTGTTCACTTTCTGAAAGTTCATGTAAACGAGGGCAGCAGACATGCATATATATATGAAACTGCAGGAAAGGAAGACCTTCTAATTTTATCTTGCTGACTCATATAAAATTGAATACTTATATTTGGATATTTTTAAACTGTATGCATTTTTATAATCAATATATTCTGTATTTAACAATCAAGAAAAATGTTTAAAAACAAAAATTAAATTAAAAAAAGAAAGTTGTAAGATAGGAAAGTTTTCTCATGATCAAAATTTGTAGCATGCATGTGTGAAAACAAAAACCTAAACCACAAAAGGTATAGTCTTGACCTAAATTAAAATCTAACAACTATTTTCCTTTTTTTAGGGCTGCTTGAGAGCTTGTTTGGAGGTTCTAGCAGGGGAGTGCAGCTACTCGTATACCCTCGACCGAAGACCTGTCCGTCTCTATTCAAGGAAGGCCATCCTCTTCCACCGAGCTCGCAGCTTCGGGAGGGACGCACATGGAGCGGTGAGGGAGGAAGGGGACACCCGCCTAGCCAGCCAGATCAGCCGAATCAACCCTGGCGATCAGTGGGGTGACAGATGTCGCAGCCAGATCGCCCTCACATCCTAGGGCTGCTTGAAACTAAAAAGATTTCCTTACCTTAGAGACTCCTACACACATATCTATTTTTAAATATAAAGCGCATATAGACCAATTTACTAAAAAAATTGACTTGGCCATTTGAACATCAGGAGAAAGTGTTTTATTTGGTTGTACAAGCTTCAAGCAAGCATGTTGTATATTTCAATCACTTGAACAATACTTTTTTCAGACTTCTAAATTGCTGAATAAAATAATGCTCGAGCACGGAATATGCCAGTGCCTGGAGCTGGCAGTGTTTAGGCATCCCAGTGATTGACAGCTTGGAGAATCCCGGTGATTGGCATGAGACAAGGACGCCCTCCAGGCGGATTGTGTGCCTGCTCACAGGAAAATTCATGCCAGCGAGCCTCTTTCATACCTCTTTTCCAAAATCTTTTATTAGTAAACTTCTCTTGCTGCTCTACCAGAGCCTGTTCTCTCAGAAAGGAAAAAATAATATATTCGCTAAACTAGAAGTTACAAAAGCAGCACTTCAGAACATGAACAACAGGGACATGTCAGGTTAAGGAACCCAAGTGAAGAATTAAAAGGATGTTTTTTTCAAATTTCCTTTATTTCTAAAAGTTGCAAAATATTCTAATAAAAGTCTCCCATAGTTGTTCTTCTCTCCCCTCTCTAGTCTTTCCCTGACATGGGTCTTTTGGAGATGACTGGTGGTCAAGAAAAACATCTTTTTCCAAATAAGAATACAAAGATCAGAATGTGAGACATACCTCCTATATGTCTTTATTTTCTGAAATTGTTGAGGAAATGTTTAGAATCTACACTGGGCTCCAGACACACTGGTCTTCTTTTCCTTCCTCAAACATTTCATTGTCATTCTGGTATTTTCATCAGCTACATTTTTTTGGTCAGGAATGCCTTTATCCTAAATCTTCACATGGGCAAAGAATCATTTAAAACATTCTAAACTCATAAATACATTTAGAGAATACAATAATGCAGTAAGCAGAAAAGAATAAAGGTTATTCAAAATTGTTTTTCTCAAAAACTAAAGCTTTCTTTCTCTATTCTCCCAAATAAAGAATGGTTATGTGTTTTTAACATTTAATTGAGTTGATTTCTAGATTTCTCTAAATCTTTTTTTATTAGAGAGAATGACTATTTTAAAAGTTAAATGACTCACTACCAGATATTTTCTAGTGCTAAACAGACCTATTGGAATAAAATGGGAAGTTGTGGAGGAAAAATCAACTAATGCTATTTGCAAAGTAACACGAAGTAGTGTTTAAAGGGGTGAACTGATGGTGGAAATTCCCCAGGAACTACACCTAATGTTAAATATATATAAATAAAGAAGTTAAATTTTTAAAGAAACAATTTATTAAAAGTAATTAGGAATGTCTCTTTCTGAATGTTTGGAATCAGTTTATATAAACTTTGATAATTAACATTTGAACTTGAGAAATGGAAATAAAGAGGAGATTCTATGATCCAAAGAATAAAGAGTCTGGATTTCATGCTGATGACTATATGGTGAAGGGAACTTGGAGAGCTCATTCCCTCTGGCCCAACTACAACACTTGTGGCTACATGCCACTATGGATCTTCCGACTGATGCCCACTCCCACCAGCATTTACTCCTAAATAAGTACTTTGACTTTTGAAAATGTAAAACAAGGAACTGGATCTTGTAACTGAATGGATAGTGAGCAAAATTTCCCCAAAGAAAGCAAAAGCTACAATGATGGAGTCTAGAAAAAGAGAAAATCTCTCTCTCTGTAAAAGGAACAGAGGTAAAACCAGGTTAGCCATACCAGAAACTCTGAACATAAAAATGTTGAAGTTATAAAGTGCTGTCTGTGCTTTGGTAATTGAAGATGCAGATCAGACCACCCAAAATTTTCAGACTTGGTCTCCTCAGCACCCCACTCTGGAAGGCTGAGTGTTTTTAGCTAAGAGCAATGAGATCCCTTGAGGCTGGGATGTTTTAATTGTTACCAATATCTTTGACCTCCCCTAATTGAAGAAAAATTGTGTCCTACATTTTTGTCCTTTTCCTGATTAGAGAAACAACTACTGCTCTTTTCATTACCTAAAAGAATATAGTTTGAGAGGGCTTATTCATATGTAGATTTTAATCTGTGAACATGTGCTCTCCAAGAATCTCATCTTTATTCTCAGAGTAAAGTCTCTGCCCCCTCACTCTCCTTGAAATCCTGGGTCTTTAAACATAGGATAACTGTCTAGCTTGTTCCATTATTCTTTAGACTATCTAATCATATGAATTCTCCATATGTATGTTATTAAATTGATTATTTTTCTTTTGCTAACCCATTTGATGCTGTTTTGATTACTCATCCAGCCCTAGAAGAACACAAAGGGTATGATAATTTCTTTTGTAACTGGGTGAATCAGACATTTGACATGAAGCTTAAAATGTTTCCTTTCTGGTTCAATTTTTTTCAGTATATTTTGGTAAAATCTGATACATCAAGAGCCTTTCCTATAGAGCTCTGGAGAATAAAAGCACAAATTGTAAGAGAAAAAGAGAGAGAGCAAAAAAGGAAGGAAGAGAGAAAGAGAGGGAGAGTGAGACAGGAAGAGAGAGAGAGAGAGAGAGAGAGAGAGATGGTCAATATGGAGTCCTTTGTACCAGGCCCACCAAGGCTTAAGACTTAGCCTATCTTTTGCCTTTTTACATACTTTGCTTAGCATAATCCCCTCTAGTTCCATCCATTGTCTCAAATGGCAAGATTTCATCTCTTCTTATAGCTGAGTAGCATTCCAATTTGTAAGGATATACCACATCTTGTTTATCCACTCCTCTGTTTTTGGCCACTTTGGTTGTTTCCATGGCTTGGTTATTTTAATAATTTGGCTTTTGTCACACTCCACTCCATAAATATCTCTATCAAAGTCTGATTCAGGGAGAAATAGCAGTATGTATTTGTCATTGATTGAGAGGAAAATCACATCACATAAGCTAATAATACAACTATGGAGCAACTCTATTATCTTCTGGAAAAGTCCTTAGTGTGAACATAACAATGCACCTGTAAGATCAAATACAAATCATTGATGAACAACAAACAAGAGAAAAACTGATTAAATGACTTCACTAACATCCATAAGGTTTGTAGATACCATTCAGTGTGGCTTTTTGATGTCACATAATTGGTGCAGATACTGAAGTTCTATATACCATCATGAGAGCTGAGAGTTCTTGAAATTTGTACGCTGTCCTTGAACTTTCCAAAGATACCAATAATCAGTCAGTGAGTTTTGTGCAGTTTTTCTATAGTCCTTCAGGTCACCATTTTTAGAAATTACTAATAACTAAGGTAAAAAAAATCCCTGTTTACTCATGAAACTCCTAATTTATTCCTTTTACCTCATCATGAAACTCTTAATTTATTCCTTTTACCTCAGAAGAACTGTGACTTCTATCCCTTTTCACTCTCAAAAGTACCGCAATTTTAAACATTAAATTGTATTTTCACCAATTCGTATGTTTGGTGCAAAACAGATCTTTCCATCTAACTCTAGTAGTTATTTTAAATTCACTACTAGTTAACAACTTAAATGATAATACTCAATAATCTTTTTTATGCTTTCACATCTTATTAGTATTTTTTATTGAATTCCACTTACATACAATAATATATAATAGTTTTAAACATGCAGTTTAATGGATTTTGCCAAATGCATCCAGATAAATGCACACCACTCTAATTAAGAGATTGAGCAATTTTATGTAAAGCTTTCTTACATCTCTTTCTAATCTATGTCTTACTCCAGAAAAGTAAAATTCTGAGTTTGATTTTGATCACCATTATTTAATTTATACTACAAGTTCTTGTAAGTGGAAATATATTGATATTCCCTTTTATCTTTTTGTTCAAGGTAATGTTTTGATATTCAAACCTGTGAAAATCACTAAGTTAAATTAACCTTTTTCATTACTGAGTAGAACTCAGGTATGCAGATGGCATAATTTGTTAATCCACTGAATGTTTGGGTTGTATCCAATTTGGGCTATTATATAATAAATCTAATATGAATAATTTAAGACAAATATTTTTATTGCCAAAAGTTTTCACTTTTCTTGTATAGTTACATTAGAGTGAAACCTCTATTTCATAGAAGAGGCATATAAATACATCTGTTAAAACTCCCAAACTCTTCCAACTGGTTGTACCATTCTGTAATTCTATCACCAACAAATGAGAATCCCTGTTGTTCCACATTCTCACTGACACTTGGTATTTACAGTCAATTGAACTTTATAAATTACAGAAAGTTGTAGTGACAGTAATTTTGAATATTAGTCACAACCAAAAATACTCTTAAAAAAATAATCTACCAAGAACACTGAAGGGAGAGGTATATTAATTTAAACCAACTAATCATGAAATAAAGAGAATTGATTTCAATTCTTCTAACTTATTTTTATTTTTATTATTGATGTAATTGAGAGTATTTTTTAAGAATTATGTACTAAACTTTTGAAAAAAATGTTATTAAAACACATATTTTGACTACAGATTTCATTAATTTAAACTATTTTTTATATAATTTTAGATGTCATTTATTTTGTGGGTTTTTTAAAAAATTATCTTTTTTATTGTGGTAACATTGTTTTACAATGTCATATATTACCTGGGGTTTTAGGCTGACCCTTTCAGATTAATGTTACACATCCTACCCACCACCAAAGCTCCAACAATAATTCACATGTGCTCAGCTCCAAATCCTTTCAAAAAAGGTTTGAAGTTATTTTTCAAGAGCAAGTTATAAAACATAATAAGAGTTTTAAAATACTAAAATTTGAAGTTGTTACCATGTCAAAAAAATACACATTTTTATAGTTTACACAAATACACAGTTTTATAGTTTTAGTAAACTTATTTTATGTAGTATTATGATTTATAAAAATCTGTCCAAAGAAGATAAGATAAAATTAGGGTTCAAAACACACTATATTAATGTTATTAAATACTTATGTGATCACAGAAAAATATGCAAAATCTCATCTAAAAAACAATTATTGTAGTTTAATATAGCTCAGGAGAAGTCTAAATGAGTCTCAACTGGTCTTGAGTGTATTATTCAATTTTAAAACCAATAGTCATAGTTTGAAGTAATATGTTTAATAAAAATATATTTTAAAAGTCTTAGTACAATGTTAGGAAAAGAAATAATTATCTAAATTCTTGATATAATTCACCCTGATAGTCAAGGATACAAATGACACAAAAGTAATTTGCCTATAATCAGTTCAATATTTCAGTCTCCTCAGTAGAACAACCCAAATTGCTATGACTGATTATTATCCAAAGATGAGTCACTGTACTGTAACTTTGGATAAAACCATTCAAAGACTAGCATCAATCACCAAATTAGCAGAAATTAGTGATTCTGTCAGCCTAGGAACTTTGTAGAAAGAGAAAGCATATTTGATGAAACTTAATGAATGATAACTTCCTTGCTAAAGAAGCAATTAGAAACATAATTTTATGTCAAATAGAAAAAAGACAAAATCAACATTTACTTATCAAAATTATTTTATAATCCAATTATCTTTTAAATTTATAACTATTAACATAGAATTTACCTAGTTGTAGTATCTAAAAAAAATAACATTTACAAATCCCTTACTTATTACAAAATATGAACATATACATATATATATAATTTCTTTTATTTTAATTTTGGCAACAAAGTTAGGATACATTTACTCATGGGTAGCTTTAACAAAAAAACAAAAATAAAAAACACGTGTTGTTTCACCAAGCTTTATTAAACATTCTACAGGAACTATATTCTTGAAAGTTCAAACCTAAAAAGAAATTGATTGTACTGGCATCCAAGCTTAAGAAAGTAGAAAAAATAGCCATAACGAAATCTTAAAGTGCTTTGATAACAAAAGCCATAAAATAAATAAAACCGTGCAAACATGCTTTGTATTCCCATATAATGTCATCTAACCTCAAAATGCACTACAGCTGTTGAATGTAACTAGCCATAGAAAAGTCTAGTACTCCATGGAATTCTGACTCACTTCTTGTCCTTTCTTGAACTCATTTGAGCCCTGAGCTCTTTGTTGAATGTGTTGTGGTATAGGTTTCGCTGATCTTTGTACATTCAAACTTTTTGTTTTTAACTCAGCAATATCAATCATCCAATCAGCTAGCTTCAAGTTTAAGTCCAAAATGTATTGAAGTATGTATTTACTAACTCACTAGAAAGTTAACCACTGGTTAAATGTGCTGGAATTTTTATAAAGGAGCATTTCATTTTAGTAGGTTGTTTGCAACACCTCTTATTTTCCTAAGCCTCCTTTTGATGGTCTTTTTGGCATAAGCCCCTTTACTTTTAATTCAACAACCCTGCATACATGGATTTTTTCTCAGGAACACATTATTTTATAACACATACATTCATAAGGACACAACATATACTCCCACATATATATGATCATTTCTTAGATGCACCCCTAACTTGAGAGCAAATAAATGTATATCTAAATATTTCTGCCCTTGCCCTGACCTCATCAAGTATTTGTATGAGTATTTATCCCTCGCTCACAAACACGTTATAATCTCTCCATCAATGAGCCTCAGAATTACATAGCTATGTCAAGAGAATTCACTCATAAACTTAGCACCAGAGTAGGCACTTATTTGTAATTAGGGTAGTAGGTATTCTCACGCCGCTGGGTCCATTTCCAAGATGAACACACATAATCTCCACAAAATTGTTCAAAATAATCATATAAAGCAGTGAGAATTTTTGTCAAAACAGGTGTCTATTGGAGAAATATCACAAGAATCCAGATGAGGGAAGATCTCTGTAAGCCCAAGTACAAGGTCATCAAATGAATACAGTACAGAAGGGCTAGAAAGACTGGAGGGACAGGATCAGTCCCCATCTTCCTGAACATCAGAGTTTTACTTAATGGTAATTTAATACTTTTATCATTGTGAAATATGTTTTTGTGTGAAAGTCAGGCTTCCAATATTCATGGATGATTTAGAAGAACTGTCTGTGAGCAGAAGTTTTGGGTTTATTGGCCACTCTTTCCATCTCCTTATTTCATTTTTTAATTAGAAAAAATGTCAAACAGAAAGTTTCTTAACTTGGGAATTTTTCCAGGTGGTCATTTTTAGTTCACCCGAAATTCTGGATAAATACCTGATACATGGTATACTCTTGCAATAGTGATACAAAACCCCTGACTAAATTCATGGTACATTTCTTATGATCTGCATTTTTACTTCATCAAGAGACCATTATGGACATCCAAATAAGCATTTTACTGTGTCACTAAAGACTGAAGAAAATACATTTTCTCATTCAAATTAAGTTATTGAGAGAGTACTCCAATACATTAAATACTGAAAAGTATCAAATTAAGGTACTTTGATTGAAATATTTGTCTTCTATACACCAAACCCATATAAAAATTTCTACCTTAGCTGAATTTGGCAAGAGTTGTTTAGGAAGCCATCATATGCTTTGCTTACATATGTCCCCACTGACACTTTGTGCCAGGCTAAGCAGAATTTAGGTCATGAATTTGCAGAGTCAGGACTGGAAATCAGCAAGTGAACAGCAGGTTCAGTTCCTAGTAAAGACCCAGGTCACAGGGGTGGGTAGGGGCAGCCAGGGGTCAAGGAAATCCAGCGCCAAGTAGAGCAGAGGCTCAAGAGATGGAGCCAACAAGTCATGAGGAGCCCAGGAAGCAGCCACAAGGACATAAGATAAGGAGAAGCTGCTTGAGAGAGATCGCATTCTTCAGGATGTTCCCAGAAGCCTTTAAAGGCTAACATATCTGACCCACTTATTCTTCTACTGTCTCAACTATAAAATCCTAAGCTTACTGTGCATCTTTCACTCGTTACTTTGGATGTTTATAATGATTATTATCTCTGTCCAAGAGCACAGAGATATAATTTTACATCTTCATTTCTTCTTTCTTCAATCCAAGAATCATAAATTATTCATTTTCACTTTTGTTCACCTACCCAATCCACATTGGTGTATTGTTAAGATTAGATGTTTGATAAAATACTTGCTATCTTTTCCCCATTCATATTTATGTTAAGAAAAAAATACATTTGAATGAGACAGTTTGGATCTGAGCATTTTCTTACTGAATATTTCAGAAATTACTTAAATTGTATGAGCCTTAGTGGCCACATCTAGGAGAGATAGTCAAAAATAATATTTCATCTTCTTGAACAAAGAGGACTAGATAAAAATATTATCTGGCAGTCACAATAAATGGAGAAGACTTGAAGCAGTAGAAGATACGAGCAACTAAAATCTAGGTCCTGCTTCTTCTAGTATGGATCTGCATAGCTGTAGAAAATACAGAATTATTTATAAGTAAGTCATTTCCAAAGGTTGGGGAAAAAAGACTTCAGCATGAACAGGACCATTAATCCCACCCATGACAATGAGATTCCTAACAAATTGCTCTCCACTACTTTGGATCCATAGATCTTGGATATACTTGACCTTAACTCTGCAACTTACATTATAATCGGCAATCTGTGTTAGTGGCACATGCATGTTTTGAATGCACTAGAAATTATAGCAAGAAGGAACACACAGACAAACTCAATTTTAATATTAAAGGAAACCACTCTCATAATTCATAATGATGGCATGTAGAACAAGGTACATTTCTGTCTTCCTAAATACAATGTTAGTTACCAACAAAAGAGTACATGTAATAAAAATGAAGAGAAAAATAAAGATCAAATAGAGACACATACTACCATCCAGCAAGAAATTTAAGACTTTCTTAATGATTTCAAGGGAATATCATTTATTACTGAATTTAAGCAAAGGAAAGAGATGCTAAACAGTAAGTGTAATTTATCTCTCAACAACAACAAAATGCTTAGAGTTGAAATAGGCGGTTACCAAGGGGTCATATCAAAGACTTCAGAGGAACTGAAAATTTATCCCAACCCTAAACATACCAACCTGACTATAGTATTTATATTTTGCTTAAATATACCAAAGTCAATTTTAATAATTGGTATTAAGAAGGAAAGGTTGAATAATTCTCCAGCAAATGTCAAGCCACATACACATGCTGAATAAAATAACTCAGTTATGATAAAATCCCCAGAAATTTTCAATTCTACAGTAAATCTTTCCCTCCACTTTTATTACTGGCAAATGAAATTCAAGCCAGAAATGCAGCATTAGAAGATGGAAACTTGGTGGTTTAAAAAGATGTGTTGGTGGGAAATCCCTGGGGACCACAACTGATGTCAAGTATATATAAATAAAGAAAAAGAGAAAAAATAAAAGGATGTATTGGGAAACAACTCTGCAGCATCAGGAAAAGAATGGTTTCTTGAGGCATTAGTCTTTTTCCCAAAGCAAAGAAAATCAAAAGCATTTTTATGGCTAAGAAAAGAAAAATGCCTATAGCAATGCAAATGGATTTTGTAGTGGAGAAAAGAAAGCAAGCACATTTATCTATTGACACAGCCATTACACACTTGGCTCAGTGTGTCACAAAGAGCAACCACTGTAACACATGGGTCTATTCCATCAGTTTTAAAACCTGGCACTATTGTCAGATAATGAAGACATTGGAAGACACTCAATATGCTGAAAAGAAGCTCAAGGTCAATATGTTCTATTTCTCCATGAAACACAGTTAGTACTGGAAAGTAAAGAGATTATTAGTATTCCCAGTGGAAAATGGAAACATATTGCCTCTATAAGTCAAGAGCAGGAGGCTATAACAAATGAATCAAAAAAGAATGAAATGAATTTAAAAATGTAAGTGTTAAAATGTAAAACATTCCACCTAAGCAGTGAAATACAAAATAAAACAATCATTTCTTTATATCTTCTTCACTAGAATCTAAATCTCTCATTCAACCTACAAATCTCTACAAACACTGTACTCTGCAGTGAAACTTCTAAGAAAGCTGCAGGCAGCAATAAAATAAAAGCTACATATAAGTGAATACATTAAATAAGTACAACAGATGAAAGCAAGCTTATTTTTTAAAAGACTAATTAAATGGAAACTTTTTATGAAACTATTCTCCAGAATAAAGAAGTGAGAAAAAAGGTAACCATAGAAACAACAACAACAAAAACCAGTTAAAATTATGTACAGGAATAAAGTATAACATTATACCAATAAAATTGTAAGTACAATTTTTATTGGAAAATATAAATGAGTAGCCTCATCTACAAAAGAGCTAGAAAGCCTGAATAGACCAATAAAATGGCACCAGACCCATAAGATTTTATAGGTAGGTTTTAGTAAAGGGTTGAGTTTCTTATTTTGCTCCAGAGATTAGGAAAACATGAGGCCCTTCAAAAAAATTTTTATGAAGATGCTACATTTCCAATATCCAATGAGCAAGACAGCAATAAAAACTGTGATCAATATCACATACATATAGATGATTTGTTAATATCTTAAAGGTATTCGTTCATAAATTCCAACAAGAAGTAAAAGAATATTAAGAAAATGTAGTGTTCATTTATTACAGGAATATAAGAATCATATAATACTGAGAAATACAGTGATTAATTCATTACATTACACATTAATGGAAAATATAAAAATAATGTATTAGATAAAATTAAGTATTTATTACTAATAAATACCTATAAATATAATTTCTATTATTTATTAATGTTCTGTAGATGTTTGTCAGTGTAGTTTGTTAAGAAAATAAGTTAACTGTGTAAATACTAAAATGAAATAATACATATGATATAAAATTATCTAACTGGAAAGTGGAAAACAGTAGAATAAGAAAATTTTACTAAGTTGTTAGATTTATATACTATAAATCAATAAATCAAAAATTTATATACTAAATTTAGGTAAGGTAACAATTATCAATCATAACATTAAAAATGTTCTTAACTTTCTATATAATATCTAGGTTTAGAATTAACATCAAGTACAGTTTCAAAGTAAAAATTTTAAATACTATTTTTAAACACAAAGGAAAGTTCAATAAATAGGTTGAAGGACATATTCTATATGGAAAACCTCAATTTTTGAAAAAAATCTCATTATCCACCCTTTGTGGAAAGTCTATATCAACTCATGGCAGTTTCCTGTTGAAATATTCCCAGACATGCTTCTTGTTAAAAACAAATCCTTTCTATGGTAAACATGCCCATAGTTCTGTAAACACAGCACACACACCTGGCTTCATGCAAAGCTAGGCACACACGGAGCACTGTTGTCCCCTGCCCTGTCTCCTGTGAGTGGCAGTACCTTGAGCAAGCAATGATGCCAGGTCATGCCTGACACATGATTATGTGTTGAGTTTTCTGACAAAGGAGGATGAAGCTTGTCACTGGAGTTTAGCATCCTGTCTAAATCAGCCTTGCAACACCCCATCTTATATCTTGTATAAACTGAGCATGAATTGTAATTGCATTTCCTCTTTGCTTTTTTGCTTGTCTTCTTCACTAGGTTCCACCCAAGCAAGGTCGTAGCTTTCTTCTCCAAGTCCTCAGACAGTAATTTACACATACAAAAATTGAGTAAATCAGTGATTATGAAACTTCAATAAGAAAATCATATAATAATGGCACAAAAATGTATATCAATGCATAGGCAAGACCCCAGAAGCAAAAAAAAGAGTGATGGAACTTGAGCTGATATTAGAAATTTTACTTTATATTTACATAAAAAAGTATATTAATAAATTGTGTACCTTTGTGGAAGAGACTTTGCTTTCTTTGTATGATCTTGAGTCATTTATCGTAAATCACTGTCCATAGGTGTGTGAGAAAGAGGGAGTCAATTTGATGGTGTGACTGGCACTAGAACTTTGGTGGTGGAAGAGGTGTGATAAATACACTTTGAGGTATGAAGCTGTATTCCCAAAACATAGATATTTTAAAAACCAAATATAAATCAATAGTTTTACTTTAACAAGTTGTGTTCAGAAATCAGAATAACTAATTTTAAAAATTATTACAAAACCTGCTATGCAAAAATAAAATCCAGATAAATTGAATAGTTAAATGTAAAATAATAAGAATATTTTATGACTTTAAAATTAAAAAGTCTTTCTAATAATGACATAGAACTTAGTAACCAGAGAGAGAAAAGACTGATACATTTGAGAAACTAATAATTGAAATGCTCTAAAACAACTAAATCAAATTGAAAAACATAAAACTGAAATATAGTGGGAAAAAATTTCTAAATGCATTTTACAGACATTACTGTAAAAGTGTCCAAAATGCCCACAAATTAATATAAAAAATATATTAGGACCTCACTTGCTAGTGGCGCAGAGGGTTGAGTGCCGCACTGTGAAGCATCCGGGGCACAGCAGCGTGAGTTCGATCCCCCGCCAGGGAAGGGAACCACTTGGCGGGACCCACATGGCACAACAGACCTCTCCTGCTCCACCCACTGCTCCCCTCAGCAGTGTATTTCGGACCATCTGCCTGTTCTGCTCCCCACTCTGTCTTTGGTGAATCCTGTCACCTCCCGCAACTGTGGCCTGTACCACAGCTCTTGTATGCATAAATAAGTAAATATTTAAAAATATATATGGATATATTAGTCAGTCTTTTAAATATGTAAAAAAAAAGCACATAGAAAACAAGTCAAAGACCCTCTAGTAAACATGGAAAAATATGTAAAAAAGCTATTCATAGAACTGACCAGCAATTAAGCTGCTGAATAAGTGCAAATAAGGATAATAAGATATTCTTCTCATATTGACAAAGATCAAAATATTTAATACTCAATTAAAAATGGGAGTGACCAGTACTCTCAATAATTAAAAAATGTCAATTGGTACAATATACCAGTCTCACCTTTAGCAAATCTCTAGGCTAAAATCAAACAAGACAAATTAGAGCTACACAGGAACATTATGAGGCATCTTTCATGCACACATGATGAAATTGAAGCACCTGGAAATAAATAATTCCTGACATTTAACACATCCTGGGAAAAGTTGGCATTCATCCAGTTTCAACCTTCAAGCATAGGGAATTAGTCTCCAAGAAACCAATCTTAGACCAACATGAGACAAACCTAGCAGACATATTTCCTCCTTCCCCTCACCCAAAAGAACCATAATGAGATCCAATAGATTATGCCACCTTTCAAACAATCCTGTCAAATCAAGCAATCATTGTTCTTGATGCTAAATAGTGGCCAGCTCAGTAGTGCAGCACCTTATCTTGGTTTTCTCACCTGCCTTACTGCCCAGGCCCTCTCCCCACCTCTCTGTGACCATACTCTCTAAGAAAGTCTTAATATGTTAACATTTAGCTAACATCCTGCTTCTTACAAAAGTGTGTTGCTTTTCTAAATACATGATAGAAGACATATGTCTGCATAGATTCCCTGTTTAAGTTGTGAAAACTAAATTTTCACAACTTAAAGATCTCAAAAACTTGTCTAATTTCAACTCTAAGTCTAGAATATAAAAATTTAGCTCTGCATCCTCAGACAATTCATTTATCTGAAAATCAACTTCCTAATTTATGAAACTCATTTTCACCTGAAAAGTGTTTGTTTCACTTATGCGATATTCTTCATGTTTTACTAAATACCATTAGTAAGAAGAAAAGTAGTGCTAGTCATAAACCTCAGCATTCCAGATAAACAAATACATTGGAAAGTATGATAAAAGTATGAGACTTAAGGCTTTATAAAGGTTAAATTATTCCTTGATGGATCAATTTTTGTGAAGATTCTTAAACAATCTTAAAGAAGATTCTTAAAGCAACTATATTAGAAAGAACAGAGGCAAAGATAGTATCATTTTAAAAAGCCCCTGAAAGAAAGCTGTTTATAAAAGACAAAACAGACTATTAAGGGAAAAAGTCATGGAGCCAGAGATGAGTAATGAAAAGATAAAAGTAGACCAGACTACGTTTGCACCATTAAGAGCGTGGGCACTGCAGAAAATGAAAGGCAATGAAGTATTCTAGGTAAAGTATGTATTGTTAACATTAACTGTTCTTGATAGTCTTTTCCACCATAATTCTATGAGTCTATAATCCTGTATTCCCTAATGAGATAGTTAGCCAAGCTGCATTTGATTGGCCTTATATAAACTCTATGGCAGTGTATTGCTGTTTTTAAAGAAAATTGTTGATCATGTGACAATGTAAGATCAATTCCACGTGTATGATTTCATTAGGCTACATGTGGTTTGCCATTTTTAATTTTGTGCAATATATTTTAGGGAAAATATTGTTAGTCTATCTTATAACTTGCTCACAAGTTACAGACAATAATAAATATGTAAACTTTAAAACTATGTAACCTAAATCTGTTTTTCTTTTATCTGACAGCATTGTCTCAATGGTGTGGCAGACAATTTAAAGTTGTTTCTTATATGCAATGGGTTGAAATATTAACCTCTTCACATGGTAGCAGTACCAAGGTAAATGCCATTAATATTAGTTAAGCTTGCAACATACCCCCACCCCTTTTACCTTTATTGAATAGCACAAAATACAGATTTTTGTACTTTAAGGAGAGACAGAATTAATGAATATTTAGCACATAGGTTCAACACATACCATACAAGGCTTTGCTATAGTTTGTCTATAAACCAAAAATATGTTTTAAGGTGTATTTTATCTATATTTACATAATATATTTGAAAATTTCTTATGAGATCTTCATGAAAAGATGGAAAAACATGCCTTGAAAGGCAATGTAATTGGGTAAATATGTAATTGAATTAATGACTCTGTCCAAAAGTACTAATTGATTTAATATCTGTGGCTTCTCTTTAGTCATGACTGTGCATTTTGAATAATATTGTTGCTCTAAATATTACAGTCATACTTATGGAATTCCAAGATAGCACATGGATATAAGGAATAACTAATTTAGTAGATGGGTAACATGACCTGGATTTATGAAATAAAATAAACTTGAAACAGATGTGCATACCTATGCCTAGATTTTTGATTACCTGAATAGGACACAGGAAGAGGAATTTTATTATTAATACTGCAAGTGAAAATGTCTTAGTGGATTTAAATCCCAAAGGGCTTAAGTGAAGTACTTTTGGATTTTATTATATTTAACTGAATCCGGACTACTTATTTGAGTAGTAGAATGTAGAAAGAAGCTCATTATGAATCCACAGAGTGATAGCACTGCTCCAAATGTTAATGTCAGCCTGAAATACATAAATAAAAACATTGAGCTCAGAGTACAGGAACTTGAAGAATTTCAGCTCTGGCTGCATTATTCACATGGTCCTGGGAGGCATTAGTTTGACATGGGAGTTCTGCCCAAGAGAAACATTAAGAAATTCTAATGCATCTGAAGGATAAAGTTACACAAAGCATAAGCTATACATTAAAAAGACTAATGTACAAAGGATATTTATCCTGAAAAAAAAAAACGGTGTTTAATTATCCCAATTAGCAGATGTCAGAATGGGATTGTTTGCACAAGAGATTTATGGGGAAATATTGGAAAGGATAAAGGGGGGAGAGCAGTACTTAGGAAGAGTGTTAAGAATTGACACAGCACTAACACCTGTGAAGGTAGGAAGGGAGGATATAACAGGAAGAGCCTCAGACCAGTGCAAGCCTGAAAAAGTCGAGCTCAACCTATGGAAAGTCCTCAAGCTAATTTTGAGTCTCATTACTCCACAGGGCAGGAAGGGCTTTGTTCTAATGTGGCAGCTGCATTCAGACACTGAGGGAGAACAGCCTGAAGGAAGGATGCCCAGCACCCATGCCCCAATGGAACCAAAGATGCAGTCATTTGGATGTTCTCAACCAGGTCCACTGATCCAGCAGATCTGTCAAAATTACACCTGGAGTGAGGGTGCAGATTAGCAATTTTTAGGTTTCTTAAAGAGTTGTAATATGAGCCAAAGTCTTTATTTCCTCTATATTACTTCAAAGCACAATAGTAGAACAAAAAGGTAGATGTTATATTTAGAGTTCATCAAAATAGGAAGAATTTTTAATAAACAGAGCCTCCAAATGGAATAAGCAGTTTCATAAGCTAATGAGTAATAAAGGAACAGAAATTAGACCACAAGATCTGTGCAGCCCTTTCTGAATCTCGAAGTCTAATGAGATTTAGGAACACAGGCAATAAGGATAGGAGACACTCAAAGAAATACAGTTTGTTCAAATGATTATATAAGGATACTGGATTAGGAACTCTTTATTTTTCTTTTGTAAAATGGTTCATTTGTATTGAGTAAACAACAGGAAGCAATATACTGAAAATCCACTATCTCAGAGTGAAATGATTTACCTCCTGTATTGGATTAGAATCAGATAGCTGTAAGTTGGATTTAAATCATAACATTTCTGAACTCTGATATTCTAAAAAGTATCAATGTTGCCCCCCTTTTAATTATTCTTTACAACATAGCATGTGTCCTAGCAAAAGAATAGTTCAAGATTTCAGGTAGAGGATAATTTCAGCTTCCTCTGGGAATTAAAACATTTAAAAGCTTTTGCATTCCATCTTTTCTCAAGCCAATGAAAGGGTTAAGTAAACTACAGTAGTCCTGAAGTTGATAATTTAAAATCTGGCAGCCAGCCCAGAGTCCCTTTCCAAAAAGAAGCAGCTATCCTAGGCCTTACAAAGGACTTGGTTGCCCTGGCAACAGTATCTGATAAAAGAAAAGATGGCTGACAAGCACACAGATAGATGACTCCAGAATAGTGGAGCGCTCAGCTGCCACTGTGGTAAAGCTTGAGTTTTAACGCTAAATCCTCCCATTTTCGATCGCGGGAACGTTATGGGTGATATTTATTTAGGTCATGATCGATACGTTTCATAATTTGACATTTGTAGTGATTGTTCAGGATGAATTTGCCCCACAATATAAACACAAACAACCTCTACAAAAGACTGTCAAGCCATATCAGCTAAGCCAAAAGACCACTTTCAAGAAAGATTTGCTTAAAGGAAAAGATTGATTTTTCCCAAATTATGTAAAAATGTCCATTTGGTTTTGTGTTCTTGTGCAAAGCTTAGTCTTAGTCTTCTTTATCTTATTTTTACATAATTATTTGTGAGGTATGCTATTATCCTTTTTTATAAAGACTAATCAATTTTCTGTCTTGTATATGCTGATGGCTTTGTTTTGTTTAGAAAAAAAAAAACTATTTCCTGATAAAATATTTTCTTCTGTAAATGATCTAGGAGATTTTTAAAAGAGGCTCTAAATTGGGACCACTCATCTGGTTACCTTAGTTATAAAGACAGTTTTATTTTTCCAGAAAAGCTTATAACTATTGTTTGCTAGAGTATTATCTCCCCTATTTATTGTTCAGACTGATCTTTGCATAGCTTTTATCATATTCAATGAGTTTAGTGTAGAATTATTCAGTCTTACACAATTTTGCCCTAGACATCAGCAAAAGCCACAACTTATGAACTAGTTTGTAATACATATGCTTTCACTCCTTACTGCCACTCCAAACAGCCCATTCTATTTTCAAAAAGCATGTGATACAAAGAAAATGAATCATACATTTTAGGACATCTGCGTCTAATTTTCATGTTTCTTTAACTTAGGAAGTGGACTCAGAAGGTTCCTTAGCCTCCTGAGATCCTAGAGACAGAGCTACCCTCTCCATGAAAAAGATCTCTGAGGTTCTCTTTGACTTTTCCATGGGAATAGGCCATCTCCTTCTGTGTGCACAAATATCCAATGTAACAGATTAGAAGTACATAGGAGAATCTCCTTAAAACTTTTTGTCAAGTTTTATTTGAAAGCTTTCTCTGCACAAATACTCCTGGTTTTCCTCAGC
Source organism: Galemys pyrenaicus (assembly GCA_019455555.1). Classification (NCBI taxonomy): domain Eukaryota; kingdom Metazoa; phylum Chordata; class Mammalia; order Eulipotyphla; family Talpidae; genus Galemys; species Galemys pyrenaicus. The sequence goes on along the minus strand of JAGFMF010011791.1, from coordinate 3,742,383 downwards.
AGATTAAATATTGCCAGCTGTAAAATCTCAGGTACACATTTCAGGTGCACAGTGAACAAAGGACACCATGGACACTGCTCGGGTATTTTTATGCTTTTTCAGCTTTATGTTCCAGATTAGAATGTGAAATCCCTGGGACAAATCCAAAAACACAGAAAGAATATATTGATAGATTCTTAAAAACATGCAATAGCAGAGTAATATAGACCAGAAATGAGCATATCTAGTTATTCTTGGTATACAAACTAGGGCAACTTCAGAACTGCCAATGATCAACTCAAAAGACCCTTTAATCCATTGTTTATAAAATCTGAATAGAAATTCTGTAAAAGGAAAAATATGAGTCCATATTCCCACTGTTGGTTTATATTATTTTACCTTGCTTATAAAAGTGTAAACTGTAAAACCAGTTATAAGTACCTTAGGCTCGGCTATAGAAACAAAGAAACATATTAAATATGAACCAAACCATAAAACCAATAAAATTTAAGTTAATGTCATTAACTTCATATAATGAATCATCTTAATATGCTGAAACTTAATGTTTAATATGTGACTATTATAGTAACGTCCACCTCATGATTTCAAAGCATTTGCCTGCTCGTGCATCACCTGCTAAGCAATTCACCTACCACTTTTCTCTCCTCAAACTCACCCAGCACCTTAATTTGTCTAGTACTTCACAACATCACTTGACATTCACTTGTGGTATTGCCTGGTATACTTTATTATTCACAATCAATTCTTTGTTGGTAGTTTACAGCCATCAAATATGTGCCATTTGGGCCAAGGTGATCCAAACATCAGGGAAATATGAAGAGTGGTTCTAGAATAATCATTTATGGGATCCAACATAGTATCATAGGGTACAACAGGAGATTATTTTTTTCTGTGACCATAAAAATAAAAACAGAACATTAAGGAAGTTGTGTAGAATATTCATAAAACCCCAGTGGTGAAAAGAAAAACTTCATTAACAGTTATATCCAAGATAAATGCTTTTTTCTTGGTTTTGAAGGAAAGTGCTCCCAGAACTCAAATTCTTCATGCATTTGAACTCTTGATCAAATACCCCAGCAGATGTCCTGCTCTTTTCTCCCTTTCTGGCCTCCACACTCAGGGTCAGAGATAAGCCACAGGTGTTTCTCTGTAACTCACAAATTGCCATATTCCTTTCATTTGATCACTTTTATTGACCTGTAATGATACCTTTATTAATGTTTTAAATGTCAGACTCTCCTACCAGATGTTGACTTGTTCATTAATTTTTCTTTATGCTCATTAATTAATCTATGTACCTAGCACAGTGCTAGGTACCCACTAAATCCATAATAGATATTTGTTGAATGACTAATTGAATTCATAAATAAAAATGAATGAAAATTAGAATATTTTATGACATTTCAAAGTTAGTGAATACTAAGACCTGATAGCCTTGATTGGTCACAAGAAACCTTTAATGTGTATATAATAGCTTCAGATCGGTGCATGGATACAATACATTCTTGATATTTTGACAACCCAGTGTCCATTCCTTGGTAATACAGCAAGTCACACAAATGAAATTATGATTCTGTTTCAATATATAAAAAATCAGATTCTCTGTAAAATATATTACGGTGACTACTACTTACAGATTAAATTTTTCTTTTCTGATTTTCCTTTGCTAGAGTTAATCATGTTTACCTTTTCAAAGTTCTTCTGATCATAAAATAATAATTAAAAGTAGGCTTAAGACTGCTGAAGCTCCACAGTGTGGCGCTCAACCCCTTGAGCCATCAAGGATTACAATTAATGGCAAGTATATGTAAATTTTAAAATATTTTAATAAAAAAAAATGAAAATAAAATAAAATAAAATAAAATCATTCATCTGTTATGAAGTCAAAAAAGAAAAAGAATTCAATAAAGATACATTTTCAATAAAAAAAAAGTAGGCTTAAGATAATTTAAATGCCACAGGAGATTTTATTTCCACAAAAAAATGAATTTCATAAAAAGAATGAAGCTTTCATAATGTATAATTACCAATGCAAAGCATTCTCATAGTAAAAAGTTTTTGGTAAATTTCTGCAGTGTCCCTTTCTTCCATTAAATATGTTTGCAAGCCTTAAATTAAAGTCAAATATATCATTACCAACCTTTTCTCTTTAATCTTAGGATGAAAGAACATTGTGGTTACTTATTTTAATCTCTTCATAATGCAGTTATTAGAAAGGATAGGAGTCAAACTATGAATGTCAAAGAATAAAATGTTATGATTTGAAGCTGGTAGAAAAAACCTTATAACATACCTATTTTCAAAATAATTAGTTCACTGTTAACCCACATATTTTTTGAGAGATAGGCCAAAAGTATGTGAAGAAAACATTAGTCATGATAATTGATACAGAGAAGTATTTATTAATTGGCTTACTTTCTGATTTATTTTACTTGCCTCTAGTAAATTTGTCATTGGTTTAGTTTAGGGCTATTAAGTAAGATTATATTTAGAAATCCTACTGAATGCTAAAGAACCTCTTCTTCTTTTCATAATTTTAAACTTCTTTCTATGTGTTCCAGTATAAAAGACCATCAAATTAACTATGTATTTTTGTTGTTCAAAATGATCCATCAGCTCAACATTAGTCATGTATCCCTAGATTAATAAAATTAATTAATGTCAATATAATACTAAATTCTAAGATTGTGTATAAGTAACTTTCCACCAAGGAAACAGAACTGGCTGGTCAAAATAACCACTATTTCAGATTAAGTCAACAATACACATTTGAATTGATAGAAAGTTAGATTGTAGGAGTATTTTATCCCGCAAGATGACGTAATGATAGAGCTGAGAGGATATAATCCTGTGAATGTGGTTGTCATGAGCTTTTTTATGGAAAAATTAACTTAGTGTCTAAGAAGATAGGACTTAATATGAAGACCATGGGGTTTATGAATTGAATGATATGGGGAAAAGAACTCCTATCAATTCCATAAGTTGCAGATCAACCATGACATTACAATTTCATATTAAATCTCTTCTACTGTTATTAAAGGGCCCCTGTAGTTGCATTAAAACATGGGACACTTTAGTCTCTCCCACTGCTCCCCTCAGCAGTGCATTTCAGTTAATCTGCCTGTTCTGCTCCCCACTCTGTCTTTGGTGAATCCTCTCACCCCCACAATTCTGACCTGTACCCCAGTTTTGTATTGTATGCATAAACAAATGAATATTTTTTAAAAATGGGACACTTAAAAAACCAAAATAAAACCCATGTGTCTGCAAAGGAGAGGACAAGGACATGACATTGCAGGGAGACAGTAAGAACAGCAGACTCCAGCTATTTCAGAACTTTGCAGAACCTGGTATCTATTCTTTTGATGCTAAAAGTAGTAGAATTCTATTAAAATGATTTAAAAAAGAGAGTGACCCAATCACATTGTATTTTAAGGAACCACCTATGTAATTATCATACTATCCAACACTTCTGATCAGTTAATCCCAGAGTAACAGAAATTTAGTTTTACTCAAATACCTGTACATGAATATTCATAGCAAATTTATTTGTGGTAGTCAAAAACTGAATATAGCACAGCTGACCTTAAATGAGTGAATGGTTAAACAATCTATGCTTCAACCATATCATGGAATGCTAGGCAACAATAAAAAGAAATGAACTATTGATACATATAATGATTTGGATGAATCTCAAGGAAATTATGTTTAATGTAAAACCCAATTCCAAATGATTACTACATGTTTCAATTTATCTTTCTTGAAATTACAAAATTATAGAAATGGAGAACAGATTTGTTGTTGTTGAGGTTTAGGTCCAGGGAAACTGGTTAATGGGAAAGAGTTGGTTTTTTTTTTTTTTTTTTTTTGCTCTGTTTTTGAAAGAGCAAAGACAGGGATCCTTGTGATTAACTGTTAAATACCTTTAGCATGATATTGGGGTACAGGAGCCTACAGATATGATAAAATTGCATAGAACCACATTAAACATATACACACACACACAAGTAAACTGGGGGAAATCCAAGGAAGATTGGGTGGACTGCATCAACACCTTAGTTCTGATTTTGTACTCTAATTTTGCATGCTTTTCAAATTGCCATTGAAAGAAACTGAGTAAAGAGAATATAATATTATTGTGTACTATTTCTTATAACTGTATCTGAATTTGCAATTATCTCAAAAATAATTAAAATCGTCTGTACTGTGATGGCAATGGACAAAATGGATGCTTGAAGAAGTGTTGGGGGAGTGGAATTTTAGCTGTTCAAGATTCTCCATAGCCCATGCTCTTAGAAAAGATTCCTTCTAAATACTAGGAAGTAGTGTGCACTTGGGATTTTATATTTTATATTTCTGTGCACTTGCCTTAGCAACGTGATGAGAGATACGATACATCAAAAGACCAAGGAATGTGACTGATAAAAGTGTATAATTAACTCCTATGACAGTCAGCACCAGACTTGGATCTCAGTTCTGCATTTTTTTTATCATTATAAACACACACACACACACACACATATATATATATGCCAAGAGTCTATCATTTTTCATACCTATCACAACAGCTTAGTGTGGCAATAAATAACAGACAAAATTACAGAAGAAATAAAAATTATTGTTCTGACTTTTTGGTCTAAATAGAGTTTAGTGCTCCACTGAATGTTTATCTAGATCATAGCTGAGTGAACCTAACATTGAAAGTATACTTTAAATAGACCCTACCATCCATGTCCCTCACTTTGACCAAGCAGAAAAGTCATATGACCTTCCTAAAGCCAAAGGTGGCTGAGAAACAGATAGTGACCAGGCAGTACAAGACTTGATTTACTTTGAAGAGCTTTAGTTAAGGGGAGCACATCTCAGTAAGAGATTAAAGTTGTTTCTAGCTGATGGAAAGCAGATCACTCAGTTGGCATCTTCTGGAACAAGCTAGTATGTATTTATTAGCAGATAAGTGATGGGTTCCACAGTGTTTGAGGACCATGGTACAAAGTTCTGATAAAAACAGAGAATCCAAAGAAATCATTCATTCTCCACATACTTGAGTGACAGTCATTCCACCTCATTAAAACCTATTATAAGTGAAAACATGCAACAATAAGTTTTCTTCATTGCAAAAAGTCATTTTCTTATTTTAACATGAAGGGTGTTTGAAGGATGCAATGTTACAAATGTCTTTGGCAGCTAAGATACCTATGACAGGACTGTTAAGGGAATATCCGAATATAGTGGAGTATTGCTGCAAATACCGGTGCTTTTTAACCAGGCTGGGTTACATAGTAGAATAATCAATGTCCAAATACAAACCAAAGAATTGAATCAGAATATTGATATAGGTACTTAGTCCTTAATATTTGTCATTATCAATAATCTAAAAGTACAATACATGTTTCTACTGTGAAAACAGGTTTGGGAACAACTGACATGGACCAAAAGAGAGGTTATACATTCAAAAATGCTACTCTAGAAAATCATTTCTTCATTTATTTTTCTCTCTAATCCCTGCTAAAGAGTATGTCTTCTGGAGATGAAATAATCATGAGCTTTTACCTTCAGTCCTTACCCAAAATGCCAGAATTTCAAGATAAAGAATAGACACTAAAACACAATCTTTATTTGACTCAAGACAAAGAAATTATTACAAATATAAATAATCCAATGGAGTCTGTATTACTAGATGCGTGATGAGAAAAACTAATTAAACCCAGACCTCAATTATCTTCCTGTTCATTGTTCTGTACCCCAATGTGAATAGGTCTTGCAAATGGGCCCAACTCAAAGCTGATGTCATAGTCTGAAAGCTAGAGCCCATTTTGCCCCTCTTATTTTGGAAATGACTTTAAACTCAGATTATCTAAGCAGGTACTGGGTTTGCTTTCTAGTTCATGTAAACACTTTTTCATGGCATCCCCAAACAGTATCCCAAAGAGCAGCCCATCTAATAGAGCTATCTTCAAATAAGAGCCCAATCTTTGAAAATGTGAGTGCATTAGCATCACAGCATGGTTGGACCATGACCAAACCCTCAAACACTCTCAAGAATGAAGGGGAATTCACACCTGGAATCTCTAGAAACCAGGTGCTTGCTAAGGAACACCACTTGCCTGGGCTCTGAAGTGGATTTCTGTCCTGTAGAGTCATTTCCTGGGTTAACATTTTCCCCTTCTGTGTTGACTGGGGAAATTTTGAGGTACATGAGAATGGAAGTAACCTGAATAAAGCTGGTGACAACAAAATGAGGAAAAGCTTGAGAGTTTTTGATACCTTTGCATGTCTGCTTTCCCTTGGCAGCATGACTCATGGTTAAAAGTTAATTCATTCAGTAATTTTCTCAGAAGTTCATCATTCAGTATTATCCTGAATAAGTCTTTGGGGATGTGGAGAAAATGAAGATCATTTACAAAGATTCTGTGACCTTAAATAACTCACATTCTAGTTACGAGAGAAAAATGCTCTGGAAGGCGTCTGAGTGAGCCTGGGATTTTGAAGTTGAACTGGAAGTTTCCAGGTGTCAACCCCACTGGAATGAAGAGGCAAGGACCCTGAAATCTAAGAGTTTTGGAATACTCCCAGTCATTCCTTGTGATGTTATTTGCCCCTGAGTGGTCCTTGTCCATGTTACACAATTCACTTTTATGGTAGAAATGTCTCTATACCAGAAGTAATAGATGGAACAGAAACTTTGTCCATATTATATAGGTTTTTCAACAAAATGTTGGTCAGTATGATTCAAAAAGGAATACCATCCCACATGTGAGTTCACCGTTGGACACTGGAAGTTTAGTAATACAATCTGGTCACATGCTTTTTACACAAAACCTGCTTTTGAATAAATTTGTGCTGTGATCACCCTCATTGATGCTCAGCACTCTACCACCAATGCCTCTTATCACCATCATTTGGAAGGTTTCTTAGACCATCCTTGTCCTGGATGAGGACTCCATTATCTGTTAAGTTTGGGGAAACACAAGTGATTTGCCTAGTGAAAGTCTAAAGTCAATACAAAAGTAAACGTATATTTGAAACAGGATGAATAGAGGAAGTAGCATTAGGACAAGATGAAAGAGGAAATAAGATTTGACGAACTTTCATATCCTCTATGAGAAGCTAGCAAAATGCTTAGTAATAGAAGTAAGACTTAAAGCAAAAGACCACATAGCGGCTATCAATGACAACTGCTTAAACCTAAGCAATAAACAGTAAAATCTAAACATCTTTTACATGGTAAAAAAATTCTCTGAGAGAAATGGTGGAGTTGTAAATTCTTCATTACTGTAACACCCAGGTTCCTGAGCATCATCAGCCCAAGGGACCGTAGTTCACGTTCTAGAAAGCCAGTCAAGGGTTAAGACTGATAGCTTATCAAACCAGCAAAAACTTAAAAAAAAAAAAAAAAACTATTAAATCCACTTGGTAATAATACAGGAGAAAAAGGAAATAATCTCCTAAACTATCAGCAGGAGTTTGGCAACATATATCAAAATGTTAATGTTCTTATCTTCAAGCAGAAATTCCACTTCTGAAAATGCATCCTAAGGAAGTAAGCAGAAAATGGGTAAAGATATTTGCAGAAATGTAGTTATTTGATGCTATATATGACATTAAAAAATTGGAAATACCTCACTGTCCATCAGGAGAAAATTATTTATATAAACTACATGGAAGTCAATAGAATACCACATGACCATGAAAAAGCAGGATAAAAATCTTGGTCTATTGTGTACTTTAAAAAAATGTAAATAGCATTTTTACATTCAAGTTAAAATGCTTATAAGGAACATTATGAATAGCAAAATTCCATTTTACTTTCAAAATGTATATACACATAAAAATCTCCAAAGGGTATAAATTTAAATGTTAAAGAATATGCAATAAAAGATTTTCAATAATTTTTATGGAGTAGAGCATTTCATCTTGAGATAATTCACACATCTCTTCATTTCATATTTCTATATTTTCTAAATTTTTATAATAATAAGATACTGAGTTTATTTTCTAAAAATATAACAAAAGCTCTATTCTTATTTTAACTCTTCATTAAAAGATATTAATTCTTCATTATCTCATTAACAGACTTAAAAGACATGTGGTCATTGGAGTCAGAAGTAAGAAATCTAAAACACCACGCCATTAAGAACTACCAATCCTATCTCAGTATCCTGAGTGTCACAGGGGAAAAAAAAAGACTTAACTGTCCCAACAGGGAGCACACATATTCAGGACTCAACCAAGGCTATAGGGATCATGCCCTATTTCACTTGGCCTTTCTGCAATTTTTAATACTGTTAATAATACCCTCCCTTCCCTTACTTTCTTTCCAACCTTTTCCATTCATCACTCTCTCCCATAAGGTTAAAAGTAAAATGCACAGTCTATGAATTTCTTTTATAGACACTACTAGTTCCTCTCTTGGTCTCATCCTATGAAAATAAATATGGCCTAGAGTTCTTTTTTATCCTCTTTTTATGTTTTTGTACTTTCCTATGTTATACTCTTTCTCTTCCAATACTCATTAGCTCTGCTCACAGCTTTGGGACTCAAACCCAGATCTTTCTCCAGAGCTCCAATCCTACATGCACCTCTGCTCTTTGGATATTTCCAATGTAATGGCCCACAAGCCCCTAAAATTCAATATAAGTCAAAATAAATGCATCCACAACACACAAACACTTCAGCTACACTCTTTTTGTTTTCTTTTTGATGTTTGTCAATCTTTCCAAATAACCAGTGCCTTCAGAGTCAACCTCAGTTCTCCTACAAATTCTGCTTCTTAAACATGATACTCATTTGTTCTCTCTTTCCAACCTCCTCTAACTTGGTTAACATACTCTTTATATTTCCTTTGACACACAACTTTTAAATGGCCTCTAAAGTCTTACACCAAGCTAAATTTTCTCTTGATGGGAATATATAATTGTGCAATTCCTCTGTTTAAATTCTTCATGGGATCATCATCCTTCTCATTACTTTTTCTTACATCTTCAGACTCAACAAGCCCTATACCCATCCACGTATACTGTGCTCCTAAATTCCCCTAAAAGTACTGTATTTCTTTATGCCTATATACTATTTTCCATACCACAAACTTTCACTATTCAAATTCCCAAGTACCCATTTTAGACCCACTGGGAAATTAACTAGGAGTGCCCTTATACTGGAAATAGTTCTGTGTCAGGACAGTTATTTGGAAAGCCTGAGATGACATAATCCAGTACAGAATGTTTTTCAGGAAAAATCAAAATCAGTGAATTTATGGAAGTTCACAGAAAATCAATTTTGTCTTAAGTAAAAGAGAAAGATCTGGACTTAAACAAAAGAGGTTAAACTGTGGGTATAATAGTTTAGGGAAAGAAGACAGAAGGTTCAGAAAGAGGGATCTCAGTTAGTAGTTCAGACTCAATTGCATATATTACAAAAACACATAAAAGAGATGGGCAGACACCAGTGAGTGGCATCTGACTGAGGGCTGAAGGTATGTTAGGTGAACCCTCTTTAAGAGGGGCCCTCAGGGAGAAATGAAGACTCTAGACCTCACTACTTGGAACTAATAGGGAGGTCAGCAGTCTGAAAGTTTGCTTTCCAGCAGATAATAATTAAAAGGCCATGTTGGAAGAAATAGACCAGAATTAGCCTAATGAGAGAAGTAGCCATACAATCATAACCAAGTAACTTATTCTAGGAGAGTCACTGCTCAAATTAACTTATAGAGCAGAGACAGAAGAAAATCAATTTGAAATAAGGCAAGGTTTCAATGGGGAAGAGTCACTCTGTGATGTATCCGCAGACTGGGGTGAAAACAGGAGAACAAGGGATAGGGGCAGTCAGACAAGATATGGAGGGTGATTCAGGATGAAGGGAGATTAAGTGCTGGAAGACTTTCTAGAAACACTTTCTAATAAGCCCCTCGTCCACAAGTTCATTGCTCTGTGATAGCACACCCCACATCTCTTGTTTATGTTTCACACAAATATGTGTGTTAATATTTGGTTACCCAGCACGTGATAAAACCACCCAGCAAAGACCATACATAATTACTGAAGGCATACCCAATGGTCTCTGGCATTTGCATTCTATTTGGAGCACAAGAGTGGTGTTTTAGTCTAATCTGGATCACTAGAAAATAGTGGCAGAAGCAAAAAAATCAATAATATTTCTAATAATGCAAATAGGACATCACTGTTTGACACTATCTTGCAAACGGTAAATAATTGCCCGATTCTTTGGAGAAACATGTAAGCCTGCTGGAAATAGGAGGGAGAAAAAAAAAATCCATCTCACTTACCACAAATTAAGTATGCAGTGTCTTCTTTTGCCAAATTCCCATGTTAGGAGAGAAATACCTTTGAATGTTTCCTCTATATTGATGATCATCTAGTGAAGTACTTGTTAATCTTTAGCTGTAGAATGGATCAATCATAATATGCTTAATAATCAAGAATTCATTTGCCTTCACACAATCAAAATATTTGCACTGATATATTGAACACAGAGAAATGTAGTTTTTAATCATGACCTAGTCATGATGTGGTCATATCATAAAATATTCTTGTATCTCAACAAACTATTTAAAAGTATGAACTCCAGCTTTCCATTCTTGAAAACTCAGAATGAAGGATGACAATCAAAAGGAAAAAAATTGCATTAAGGTTGGTCCATGATTAAAATATAAGCTTCATCCCTAATAGAGGTCCTGGTTTTCTTGCTTTGTGTATGAACGAGCTAAAAACTTCTTTCTCAGTTGCAAAAAACAGCAAATAACATAGTAACCAGGTAGGCATTTCAACATTACAGTGAATTAAGTAGGGCCTTGATTACATTCTATTTGTGAAAAAACTTGAAGATAAGAAGGCAAGCCAGAGGTTTAATTGAAATATTCTGTGGTTCAGTCTGTTTTTCTCTCCCCCAGTATTTCAGTGTTCAGAAAGGGCACATGTAGCGGCAAGATGGCACATGGGGCAGGTTCTCCATGATCCGGGCTTATGGGTAAAGGAGGAGTCCTTGGTGGCTTTTTCAGGCTTTTATTGATATTTCTGCATCAGAGATGACCAGGTACATGGCAGGCAAGGGGTCCAGGGTGGCCAGGAGAATGGCAGGCCTACTAGCCCCTGGCAAATCACACTCTCTCTCGGCTCTCTAGCCTCTGCTCTTCTGCTATGTTCCTCCTGCTGCTCATGGTGTCCCTGTGATGCAGTCCTTATATGCCCCGTGTCTCAGCCCCGGTGTGCTCACCTACATGCACCCATACCCCACCAGTTGCCTGCCATCAGGCATGCGCACAGGACCCCAGGTGTCCTCATTGACACTAATGACAAGAAGGCAGAAAAGCCTTATCACCTTCATTTACCTTACAGCATGTCTTCTTAGTATCATTATGGAACTTTAGAGATACAGGGGCAAATCCATCCTGTTTATTCAGGGAGTACCTTGACTACCCAGGCTAAAACTGTGGCTTTGAGAAAAGCTAGGCCATAGTCCTCTATGATCCGACTGACATCACAAACTCTCAACCCTGCTGCCTTGGGTAAGTGATGAGCTACATCTGCATCTCAGTCTTCACCATCATAAGACAGGCTAATGGCAACTATGCCAATGAGTGGTCATGAGGAATGAGGCAAAGGCTCTTCAGAAACCTAGCTGTTTGGGAGTACTACTGATTTTTTTTTAATTGCACAAAAATGTGGAACAGAAAGGGCCAGCATCCAAAGTAGGAAAGACAAATATGGATTATAAAATCAAATTAATATGCTGAGGTCTAAATATCAGTAGGGGTAAAGACTTCCTTGATTTTTGCAGGTATTGCCTTTTGAGGACTCAGCATCTCCCCACAATTCTCTTATCTGTGATCACTTAACCCCTCATCTGATGACGCCTTTGCTAAATCAGTGTCTTTCTCATCTCTTCATCTCTGCAGAGTAAGAAAAGCCTAATGAAATAATAGTTGGAATGATTTGGGAAAATAGTCTTTCATGCACTGTTTTTTGGACTGAAGTCAGAGAATCTGTGTTTGCATATATTATCTTAGAACTCCATTTGAGATTGAATGCACTTTCAATTTTTTTATTATCATTGGCAGCCCTCCATTGAGCTGTTATGTGAGTGCCTTTAAGGTTTGGACCTAAGTTTTCAAACATTTGGAATATGTACTGTTTGAATAAACAATATGGTAAGAATATCTGTTAAGTACTACATTATCTTGACCAGGAATTAAAAGGAAAAAAATGCAGAAAAAAATTTATGTTCTTTCTCAGAGGAGCACTAATGGGTTCTGAACCCTTTCAGAGTCATAGAGCAGAAAGAAAAATGGTTGCCTAGGTAACAAGCAGACCAATCAGCTGCCTACACTCTCCCCAGAGCATCTAATTTATTCAACAAATGCAGGCTAGAACAGGTGGCTTACCTAAATGATGCCAAAGAGCTTTCGTTTGCTAACATACCCACTCTTTGCATTTTCTTGTACACAAAGTTTCATTTTTGTCCTTCATAAAAGTATTAATAAGGTACATTTCAGTAGGGCTGGTAACACACTAGCAGTCTGCATTTTTCACTTCCAAATTTCCTGACATGAAGAAAGGTAAATGATTTTTAAAATGATAGACAGTGACAACTTAATTCTACTAGTTACTTTAAAAATGGAGGTCATCTAACCTAATAGTAAAACACCATTTTATGTATGCTATTAAGTCAAATATTGTGAGTTTTAATAAAAGAAAAAATTTTCCCTGTATTTCACATCCTTGCTTAAAATATTAATAGTCACAGAAATTCTAATTCTTTATTCCATAGGTACTTGTAAACAATACTGGATTGTAAAGAAGGAAAGAGGGAAATGATCCCATGCTAGTTAAAACTCTATTGTGGCACTAAATAATCTCAATGGCCATACCGAAAGTTATAAAAGAAAATTTGGGGAATTTATATTTCTTTAACTATAAGCTAGAAACATTTTCTCATACTATAGAAGGACTTTTATGATCCAGGCTTAGTTTCCTTTTGCAGTCTCATCTTCAGACACACTCCCAGATATACCCTATTCTTCAAGTCACCATAATGCCAATGAAATATGCTTTCCTGTATATTTGCATTTGCTGTTGTCTCTTCCCTAAGAATTGTTTCCAGTGCTACTTAATGCTTATCCACCCTACAAAGTAATGTGAAGCATTTTTTCCTGCCACAAAGCCTTCATCCACCTCCTTAGGCATACCTGCAAGCACCCTCCTGGACTTCCTCTGTACCAGAGTCCATTACTTGTTTCTATTTGCCCCAGACTACATCTCCAATACCTTAAAGATAGGGATTGTGTTCTACTCACATCTCATCTCCAACATACCTAACTCATAATATGCAATCATAAATATTCAGTAAGATAATGAATAAATGAAATTGTGTGGAATTTTTTTTAACCAAACTAAAACATGACAAACATTTTCAGAACTAACGTAAAAATAAGGAGACGAAACACAGTGACGTGCTATTAGAGCCAAGAATCTGTATTTTTTTTAAATGAGTAGAGTATTTCTTACAAAGAAAGTCTGAAATGCAGCTTCTCTTTTTGCACCTAAATGTCAGTCCATCATACAGGCTGCTGATCATGTTCCTTTCCTCTTTCAAAGCAGCTCCACCAAAAACCACAGGCTTCCAAGAGCAATGTTTTAAAATACCAGAGTGAAGATTTATTACACGACCAATTTTGCCTTCCTATTTCCCAGTGAATACCACAGGATCAAGTTTTTGTTGAAAATGACATTTAAAATCAGTGACAACATCAGCTAGAAGTTCAGGTCTTGCTGTTTCTCTACTGATCTGCTGTTGAAGTCTTCCAGTTGTTTCCAAAGTGACCCTTGCTACCTGAGGATGTTTCACGGACAACATGGATGATTGCTCCAGTCAGGAGAAAAAAAAGGTATCACTGTTTTTTTTTACACTCAACTACCAACTGGAAATGGTATGTTGCCTACAAGAAAGCAAGCGCTGCTCATTGTTAAGCAGGTAGACTCTCCAGTTCATGAACTGCATATGACTCGGGAAAACAAAAGGCAGTCAGAATTGTCTGGCATCAGCTGACTTATGCCATGAAAGAACGTATCCTCCACGTAGTTGCACTGTCATTCTCCTTCCCTAATTAGCCCACGTGACTGCCCAGTGAGTATGCGCCACAGGCATGTGTCTCAGAACAGACATCATCCTTGTTTTTCTGCATTAAAGCGCTTCACTTGCTATCAATTCTCCTTTCTGTATAGGATCTGTTTTACCTGTTTCCCATTCCCTGTAATGGCTTCTTTGTACAAATCAGTTTCCAACCTCCATCCAGTTGGAAAATCAACATTAAGAATAAGCCCATAATAGCTCAAAAATAAATAAATAAAGCATGGTTAGAGTAAGTTGCAGATGATCAGCTCACACAACCCCATGTTGTTGCAAGATGGGAAGAAAAAATAAAATAGACCTTGAAGTTAATGTTTATGAGCAATTCCCCTTTAATTCACATACTCTTAGTTTTTCAGAAGGATAGCAACATTTTGTTATACTTTGTGCCTCCTCAAATCAACTTGAAAACATTTTTTCTGCTCTTAATGAAACTTCTTTATGGCAATTTGATACAATTGCACAGTCATATGTCAAAGGGCTGAGAAACCTAATGCCTCAGGTATGCTTCCTCCATTTTAATGAGATTATTTTGTTTGGGTTTTGTATTCACAAAAGGAAGAGAGATAACGAGGTTTATACAGTTGTTCTGGAATAAAACTCTCCAAATGGACACTGCCAAATGTGCTTTCTAAGCTTATTTCAGTAGCTAAATAACTAAGAAGATTAAATTTGTTATGTGAAGAAAGACCTGAAAGGCTCAGACTCATAGCCCAGCTTTTTCAATGCAAAATATCCAGAATTCTAAATATGAACAGTAAAAATACAATGACATTTTCAATATTCAAAATAGCCATGGAATAATGTTTAACTCTGCTTCAATAGGTAGTGTTATAAATCCAAAGATTTAAAATACATCTTAACAAACTCGGACTGTATATCTGCCATGGACCTTAGAAATAATACAATTTTTTTATTTTACATAGGAGAAAATGAGCACCAAGAAACAGGAAGAATATGCCAATTCAATTGGTCAGAGTTTAGACAAGTGTCAGAAAATCTTTTCTTATTTCTTTAAAATGTTCACTATAAAGTTATTGAAGAGAAGACAAAATTGCATTTTAACTTTATTGTTAAGAATTTTATTTTGTAAAATATAAAGTCATGTGTTACAAACATAACATAATGAAAGCTCAACTTTCACCCATCTCTAATAAATTATTTATTCATATGGCTTCATCAAGGAATGCTTCCTGCTAAAAGTAACATAAACCACCATTTAGAGCCACTTAATAAATATTGGTTTATTTTTATGACATAACAAGGAGTCTTGAGGGAGGAAGGGATGGGTTCTGAGGTTTCAGTATTTGAAGGCTGGCATTTCTGAAATCCTCTTGAGATTTCCTCTTATTTCTCTCCTCAAGGTCACAAGATGGCTGCACTAGTTTTCAGCATCCCAATCTACAAGAAAGAAGAGGGCAAGAGATTCTCCAACCATGTCTTTCCTTTAATCTAGCAAACAAAATCTTTTCTAGAGCAGACATTTATCCTTGTATCTCAGTTCCCAGAACTAAATAATATGGCCACTCTCACTGCAAGAGAGCCTAGGAACATGCAAACTTCATTTTCCAGCTGTTACAACAGACCTTAATAATGGAGAATTGGACTTGAAATATCTGAGGGGAATGAAGGGGGAGGGAAACAGTGGTGGTGGAGGAGGAGGGTGGGATGGAGAGGGAAAAGGAGAGTGAGAAGATAGAAGTCAGGATCAAAACAGAAGGAAAACAAGAAAGATTAAAAGGAAAAATGTATGTGCAATCTTAAAATATTAAAATGAGGTATTCAAAATGAGAAGCGAAAAGTTTTTTCAAATGCCAGAGGCATGCTTAGTGAACAGCATTACCAGTAAATAAAACAGTGATTTCAGCAGCCATTAAAAGCCTATGTGTTTTGCCAGATGATAGGTTAGGGAAAGCAACAAGGGAATTATTGCAATAAAATGAATTATTTTTGAGTGTCTGAAATTTAAAATCATTATATTGCATGAATAATGTAAAATCATTCTTATAGTCTGCTTCATATGGAATGGAGGAGGCTAAAATTATTAAATACTATGTTTTGTTTGAAAGTAAAGACATGAGCAATCTGAATGTTCTGATGAATATTTGTAGAAGCTTTTACTTTTCCCTTGGATCAGCATGGTCTGAAATGAGACACACATGGGCCAGAGGAACTGCTATAGTGTCGACTCAGTGTGTTTCATTACTTGGCCACCCTGTCTCTGTCATTCCAAAGACAAGTGGGAAAATTCAAGCTCCACCTAGTCTTCACCCCAGTTAAGAGAATGTAAGCTCCAGGTTAGAGACTCTGCTTGCCCTGTTTGCTGCTATATCCCATGTGTCTACAACAATGTTGGTAAGATATTGCTATTCAAAAAAAGGTTGTTGTCTGAATAGGTAAAAATTAATCCTTTGTAGATCAACTGCCTATGAGGCAATTATTAGTTCACTATGAGGTGGATGAAATTCAATGTATCCTGCAAAACTCTTCTGACTCTGTCACACACAGCAATCAAGTTAAGCAGAAAATAGCTCATTAATTAAAAGGATTGAATTATAAATGTCTTGAGAACCATATCCACACATGCTTATCTTGTTATCTCCATTGGCAAGCTCAATGTTTGGCATACCATAAATGTTTGTAAAATGAATTGCTGACCAGATTTTATGAGTGATTACTAATGTGGTAACAATCAATATTTTAGTTCAAAACTTAAAATTAAATTGACACACTGCCACTGAACATTCAGTCCCTGAACTTCATTCTCAACAGTATAATTGCAGCTTAAAAGCATCCATCTTTCCAACCAGAAGGCTAATGAAAACCTGAGAAGAAATTCATAAGACCCAAGTTAAAGTTAAACATGCACTCACACATACATGCACACATACACATTGTGTGCAACTCTTTGGTCTTCATTTGAATTTTTCTCTAAAATCAGATTATATAGGAAGGTACTAGGTATACTTTCCAGTGCATGTCAACAGCACCTTGTCTGGGCTTGCAAAATAAACTGCTTTCCAAGAGAGGGAAGAAAGGGTCCTGCTGAGAAACTTAGTGGGTTTGTTCCTAAGAACCCAAAACCAAATAATGCTGTGAAGAACATGATTATATAGTACCAATTTTCTTCATGAACTTGTACATATGCAATTGTAAATACAATTTATAACAAATGTGAAGATAATATATCTTTCTGGATAGAAGATCAAAACACTGCTTTGTTGAAATGAAATCATGTTTTATTAGTACTCAAGCCAACCTTAAAGTAGAGCTCATCATTTACACCATGGAATAAGCAGTCCCACCTCAGAACCAGAGGTAACACTATACACCCGCCACGAATCAGATGTGGCAGTTACTGAAATCATTAATAAAGGAATCTACCCTTACAGTTGTGATATGTTTGCTGTCACTTACAAGATCAGCTAGGTAAGCCCCTGTTAACATTTGTGGGTCTAAATGCACACCCTTTTTAAAAGCACTCTCATTCCTGCAACTCATCGATTTCAGCAGCCTGAGAATTTCAGTATCCTCCTCCCATAACCACAAGCACAAAGATTTATTTAGTTTAAGCATTAAATTCCATGAAATGAAAAGGAACAAGCAAAGAAGATTCAAAGCAAAACGTACAAACAAGAGACAGAAAATATAAGGCTGAAGCATTCATTGAGCGTTTACCTTTTTCTCTTAGTGAGGAAAATGCTTCATGGTCATTTCTGTCGTTTCTCACAGAGCTGATTTAAACCACCAGCTGAGAAGGCAGCTGTGCAGAGTGAGGAACTGGTGAGCTCAGCAGGAGTCCTGTGTCCTAATGTTACACCCAGAAATTCATGGCTTTCTTTCAGTTGCTATGTTGTTATTAGTGATGCCAGAAATGTGAAATGTTGTCCTCTTCTCCGCAGCAGTGGTACAGAGATGGCAGTGAAGGTTCTAAAGACTTCGAAAGCCTGCATCTCCCTGCTTTTATTGTTATTTATTTTCAGTAGTGCCTGTAAAGAGCAGGCACTGGCTACTTTTCAAGATACTTGAAATTCTGGAAAACCTTTATTGCTCATAATGTTAGTGGAATAGATAGTAGCAACACAGGCATGAAAGTTGAAGCATGTGGGAGAGGGAATGAAAAGGTTGCTTTTTCCCCTCCCTATGCAAAAAAAAAAAAATTCACTGGCTGTTATACTATATTTTTTTCATATACTACAATTGAACCTTTATCTTAAAAAAAAACTGGATATATGGTTCTGATAAAAGTAGTGATACAAAATTAGATGCAATCTAAAAAAAAAAAAAAGCAAAAAAAAACCCTACATTTCTTAAAAGCCCTGAAAAATGGAATGCATTTATTATATCTCCATAGAATGGCATTAAAAATGTGTTATATAGTCCTCTGTAACTGACTTGAAAAACAATCACAGGGAAAGTACCAGGCAACATAATGGCTACAGTGGCTGGTTACAGGGCATGATTTATATTAGAGGATTGTCTGACATGAATATGACATTTCATATTTAGAGCTAAGAATTCCAGTGGGGTTTTGTCTTCAAGAGCAGAGGAAAAGCAATTGTTTACATTTCTAAAGCTATCAAAAATTTTAAATATATGCATATTTAAATATATAAAAGATATCTAATTTATATGTATATGCTTAATGTAAATAAAATTAGATTTATAAGTACAAAATATGCATGTGTTAATATGTATATTGAAGAACACTAAGCCTCAATATCTAAAACAATACTATGCTTCTATACTGAAAATAATTATTAAAATATGTCAAATAAAACTAGAACAATAATTTTAAATATATATTCTATTACTGAGAGCATTGATATTAACTGAAAGCTGCAATCAAATATAAAAGTCTGCAAACATAAGAATAAAGAGGAATATAGTCTAAATCATTTTAGGAATGTATTTTATTTATATTTCACTAACTTTATAAGTTAAATTTGGGGAAGATGTAGAACTGAAATGTTAACACTCAGAAATTCTCATTTCCCTAAGGCTTATGTCACCCAGTAGAACTGTATCCTGCCAGCTTAAAACTATGTTATATAAAACAAGAGTTCATATGTATACATCATGGAAGGATCCTTTTTTCAAGAAGTCTTCTTTGTTTTTCATTTGTAGTTTCAACCAAAAATATTTGGGAAAATAGAAAACCAGTAAATTTCTATTGCTGTAAAACAAATATCTACAAATTTAACTACTTAAAGAAAAAAGAAGTTTTCTCATTTTGGAAAATTAAATGCACTAATCTTATAAAGAAGTATGCAGTTCAAAAATGTTACCTTACCATTTTGTTGTATAATTTTCAAAAAATTTTACTAATTCATTTGTTCATATTATTGTTGTGATTTTGCTATTAGTTAAAATATTTTTGTCCTGAAGAAGTTTTCTATTAAAGCACCTCTTATAAAAACATCAAATATCCAGTTTTAGTCTCACTAAATATATGCTAAAATATTAACAGAACATGATGAAAAATTGAATCGATATTCATATATACAGTGGTGATATTTTAGAGATCTATTTTCCACTGTTCTCCAAAATAATTTCAGACAGACTGAAGAGCCAAATTTAATACTGAATCCAATTTAGAAGAATGAAAGGGAACACAAAATTCATAAAGGCCGGAGAAAATACAAAGGAAGAAAGTTGATGAACTAACTATATTAAATTGTTAATATGCCAAAAATTATCTTTGGCTTACTGATCTGAGAAATAACATAGACTCAATAAAAAACATGCAAATCAAGTGATCAACTGACAAAGAATATACACTTGAGAAAGAAGAAATGCAACCTATAAAGACATATGGGAAAATAATTCATCACAAATAACTATAGAAGCACAAATAAGTTAAAATTGTATTCCATTTTTTCCTATTAAATAACCTATTTTTAAAGTATGTGATTCTCAGTAGTAATGGAAATATAGCATCACCTGTTCCTGTTCAAAGTTCAAGCTAGTTTCTGGCAATTTGGCAGGAAAATAATGAAAATAGAGGGAGATCAAAGGAAAAATGACCACAATTGATACAGACATCTCTGGGTGTTTTTTTTTTTTTAAGCTATTTTTATAACGGTGCACAGATATCACATCAGAAAATTGAAAAGTGGAAAAACTGAATTCCAAAAATAAGAAAATCATTTCAAAAGTGATAAGCAGCACAGGGAGAGGGCAGTTGCAGTTGGTGTGATGAACACACAGAGAACATCAGCATTTCTCAGGAAGGCTGCTATGATAGAATCTGAATGAAGACAGGCAAGAGGACACAAAAACTAACCAGCCACCTCTTTGTGCTAATGCATTTGACACTGACAGCCAGCCTTGCTTTGATCGTCTCACCTCCTTGAGGTTGATTGCCAAAACAGCCCATTCCTGAAGTGACCTTGATTTCTGAAATCATCCAAAGAGAAATGGCCCCCTCCTCTTTGAACTCTACTTAGAATCATACAGCAGAAGCCCCCCGTTTTGTATTGAACTTTTTCCAGAATCCTCCTTCTGGATCTTTCTTCTTTGAGGAGAGGTCACTCTGGCTGCAGCACACTAAATAATCTTATTTTATTTCACTCACATGTTTTCTTATGGTCTTTGATTGCTGGAATTCAACTAATTAAACTGTGTCAACCTCTGATTATTAATATCCAAGTGGGTATTATGCAACCATTCAACTGATAGCATATGAAGTGGTAAAACATGATGGTAACTACAGGAAAAACATGAACTATATCAGGTGATTTGGTTAAAACAATAGATGTACCTATTTTTTTTTTTTTTGCCTCTGAGTGATTTTTTTGCCTTATTTTTTCTTCATTTTCTTCATGTTGAGTAAATTGCATTACTAATAAAAATGATTTTGTTAAAAATGTGCAAGAAATAAATGGCTGTGTCTGTCTGGGCTGTCGTAACAAATTACCATAAGCTGGGTGGTTTATCAAAAACAGAAATTTATTTCTCACATTTAATGAGACTGGAAAGTTCAAGATAAAGGCTGGAGATTGGCAAATGTAACATCAAGTTGTGTAATGTCTGATGATACCCCGTTCTTGGTTCATTGATATTTGATTTCTCTGTGTCCTCACACAGCAGAAGGGAAAAGGAAGTTTTCTGGGGTCTCTTTTATTAGGCCACTAATTCTATTCATGAGGGCTCCACCCACGTGATCTAATAATTTCCCAAAGGCCACATCTCAAAATAGCATCACATTGGGGGGGTTAGACTTTTAGACTTCAGCATATGAATTTGGGGTAGAGGGTCTACAAACATTCTGTCTATACCAGTAAATAAAACAAAATCAGTTAAACAAGAGCATTCTTGTGTATTCATTTTCTTCTTCAATTTATTCAGTAAGAAGTAAATATTCACAAAATTATTAATATATACCTATTGTTAATAATTTGATGATCCTAGGTTGATATACCTAATGATTGATTAATTCATGTACATAATTTGTTGATTAATTACAAGTAATGACTTAATTTATATGCATCACTAATTATGTGATACACATTGCCATGTAATAATTCATTCCTTTATGTGTTCATTAACTTATTTTTTGTGTATATTATTTTATTATTTCATCAAATATGTATTGAGTTTTTCTAATTATCCAGACCTATAGCTAGATGATAATGAGACAGACTTGAACATAATCAAATGCCACTGACATTAACTCCCTCTACTATGGGGCACTTGAGAAGGTAATTATGTTCTTGAAAGGAGGATGCCTTTCTAGTCTCCTACAAATGATGCCAGGGGTGCAGTGTCAAGGGGGCACTTAGTTCCCTGGGTAGCAAAGGGTAGGAGTGGTCAGGGATGACTTGAAAAAGATGAGGTTTTCCATGAGACCTTAATAACAAGTATGTATTTGTCAGGCAGAGGAGAGAAAGAAGAATATTCCAGGCTGTGTAAGAGTATAATTAAGAGCTAAAATGAGAAAGACAATTAATGCTTCCAGAGATTACAAAAGTTAAGATCAATGTGGGTGTAATCAGTGAGAGATTTGTGAAGGGAGTATAACTTGACCTAAATCTTAGAAAATGGAGAAGGTATAGATAGAGAGAAAGCATATTCAATCTCGAGTAACTACATAAGCTTTCATCCTAACCTGTGCCATGGGGAGAGGAGGAGAAAGTGATTTAAATTGTGATGGGATAGTTTGCTTATGCCTATGGAGAGCCACCAGCCACTTTAGGAGATAATGCTTGAGTTTCTAAGCAATCATTCCAAGGGTCTTTCTAAGAATCAAAAATATATCAGATCTCAATTGTGATAAACTTCGATTCCTGTGGCAGTGAAGTGTTACTGGCTGCAATTTCTTTCAAATCACAAGAGATTCCCACATAAAAAGTCCCTGAAGAGCTTAGATGAGAACTTCGGATCTAAACCAATTGTCCCACAAAAACACCACCGGTCTCTTCGGCTTTCTGCCCTTGGGGACTTCAAAGAGATCCTCTGATACACTGCTACCTCTGTATGCGCTCTGAGTTCAGAGCTGGGCTAACAATGAAAAAAGCAGGAGGAAATATTTCTTTGAAATTAGCTAGCCAAAAAATAGAAAAACGATCAGTCAGATTTTAATGGAAAAACTTAGCCAAGTTCCAAAAGCATAGAAATGCAAAGTGCAGGGAAGGCTAGTTTTCAAATTTCAATTGGGTCTGGAAATCCTCAATGATGGTTACACATGGCAGGCAAACAGCACACAAGCCAAAAAGGCACAACGAGTGTGAGAAGGTGTGAAGATGGATCTGTGCACATGGACAACGTTAGAAAAAGAGAATAAAAAAGAAAGTATTTGTATTTCAATATAGGAAATTGGTCACATTTTGTAGAAAAGAGAATGGTTTTCTCTTTTGCCAGTGGAGGCAACCATTTTGTATATGGTATGAATGAGAAACCAGACTAATATTTCAAACTGTCTCCATTCTACTTGATTTTTATTTCCTGCTTCAAGCTTAAATAACAGACTGTAATTTCTTTATCTATAACCAACCTTTTTCCCTTTTCACTCCAGCAGCATACACATGAATTAAAACTTGTTCCTTTTATAGAGTTAAAAAGCAGATACATCTAGAAAGAAACAGACAGTGGAACCAAGCTTTTATTTTGTTCTATTTCATGTTTAAATACACATTTTCCTATTAATGAAAGGGTCATGGGGGAGGGAGTATCAAATGAAAATGCAATAAAATGACTCATATTAACGAATTTTTCTTTGATAAATTTTACATATTGAAAAACATATTATTATTATTATGAAAAGGTAGAAGGCACAGTCTTCTTTTTGTCTAATTTCAAAATGGTCCTGTTTATGGAGATAAGACTGTTAATGTGTAGATCTAGGATAAAGGTATTTTCACAAAATTTCAGTGTCATCTTTCTTATTTAAAATCAAAATTTCATGCAGTGACTTGGTTTTACTATAATATAAAATTCATGACTGGACAAAACACATAGTTCTGCATTATAAATTACCCCAGAGTCTGACAACTTAAAACAGTAAAACACTTATTATTTCATAGTTCCAGTGAGTCAGTGGCTGGTACACTTAGTGGGGTCCTCAGTTTCTCACAATATTGCAGCCCTGACAAGACTTGACTGAGAAAATGCACTTCCCCTGGCAACCACAGTTTCTGTTTCTATAATGCTTCCTTTCCCAGAATCTCATATAAATAGAATCATAAAGTACAAAGCCTGCTAAGAGTAGCTTTTTTTCACTTAGCAAAATTCATTTAAGATTCATCACATCACAAGCAAAAACGAACCAAAACAAACCCCTGAGGTTTGGAACTGGAGCTTCCAGAAGGGTAGGGAAGAGGGCAAAGGAAGGAGGATGCCCAACGGACTATGGTGAAAGGATTATGGGTGCTTTGGTAGTGGACATGGTGTGGTCACCTATCAGGAAAGGTTGCACCTACACTCCTCAATCACATAGTGTTGTTATCCAATATTTACTCAATAAACTTAGTTTAAAAAACAAGATTCATAATGCATTTATATGGCCTGAAAACAGAGCATTTCTTTCTAAAGGTGGATAGTATTCCATTGTATGGATGTACCACAATTTGTTTCTCCATTCATTTTGTTGAAAGACAATAATTCCTTTCTCTTTTATCAATTATGACTAGAACTATTAAGTTTCATGTGCACAGGTGCAGGCTTTCGGGTAGGCAGATGTCTTCAAATCAGTTTTTGATTGATAAGTCTTCAAGGAATATTTGTAACATCTATTCTCCCCTATGCCTTCTTATGCCAATGTTTTTTATGGGAATTTTTAATAAATCTACTGCTCTCTGACTCATTACTGTTTCACATATTGCACATATAGAGGCTAATTATAAAAATCATAAATGTAGTATCATTCTAAATGGCAAAAAGTTAAAATCCTCGAATAGCCAAAGCTCTCCTAACTGACAAAAAGGGAAGTGGAGGGACCACACTTCCTGACTTCAAACTTTATTACAAAGCCACAATCATAAAAACG
>JAGFMF010011791.1:3652489-3696721 GCA_019455555.1 Galemys pyrenaicus | reverse complement strand
TAGGAGACCCCGCTTCTCCTCAGCTATGGGCCCAAAAAGGGTCCTTTTCCCTCAGATTTCTCTTCTGGAGGCTTTTCTAGAGCACCACACGGCGCGAAAAAGGTCCCAGCCCCTCATCGCTTTCTCCTAGGAGACCCCCGCTTCTCCTCAGGCATGGGCCCAAAATGGTCCTTTTCCCTCAGATTTCTCTTCTGGAGGCTTTTCTTCAGGACCACGTAGCGAGAAATAGGTACCAGCCCCTCATCGCTTTCTCCTAGGAGACCCCGCTTCTCCTCAGCTATGGGCCCAAAAAGGTCCCTTTTACCTCAGATTTCTCTTCTGGAGGCTTTTCTAGAGCACCACAGGGAGCGAAATAGGTCCCATCCACTCACCTCTTTCTCCTAGGAGACCCTGCTTCTCCTCAGCCATGGGCCCAAAAAGGTCCCTTTTCTCTCAGATTTCTCTTCTGGAGGCTTTTCTAGAGCACCACACGGCGCGAAATAGGTCCCATGCCCTCATCCCTTTCTCCTAGGAGACCCCGCTTCTCCTCAGCCATGGGCCCAAAAAGGTCCCTTTTACCTCAGATTTCTCTTCTGGAGGCTTTTCTAGAGCACCACACGGCGCGAAATAGGTCCCAGCCCCTCATGGCTTTCTCCTAGGAGACCCCGCTTCTCCTCAGGCATGGGCCCAAAAAGGGTCCTTTTCCCTCAGATTTGTCCTGTAGGTGCTCTCTTTACCACCCTTGGCCGCAAAATAGTGCTCACTACCTCATCTTTTGCCTCTAGAGACAAGCTTCTCCTCACGCATGGGCCCCAAAGAAATCCTTTTCCTCACATTTGTCTTCTGGATCCGCTCTTGTCCTCTGAGTTGCGAAATTGGTTTCCCATCCTCATATTTTCTCTCTAGAGACCCTGCTTCTCCTCAGACATGGGCCCCAAAAAATTCCTTTTGTCTGAGATTCATCTCCTGGAGGCTCTTCTTTTCCTCCTTCGGGCGTAAAATCGGTCCCTCTGCCTCAGCTTTTTCTCTAGGGATGAAGCTTTCCCTCACATAGGTACACCTTGATTTCTCTGATAGGATTCTCTCTTGTCCTCAGTGTGGCATGGAATATGTCTCATTTTCTCTTTTTTTTTTATCTTGTGAGGAATCATAAATGATTAGCAGACATATTATTAACAGTTCAACATCCCTTTAATTAGGGAAATGCAATATAATATGACAGTGAGATACCACCTTATGCAGTAAGATCGTCACATATTAGAAAAACTAGCAAATATAATTGGTGATATGGATTTGTTGTGAAGGAACTCTCCTTTATTGCTGATGGGAATACAAACTAGTTCAACCACTATGGTAAATCATATGGAGTTTCCTCAGTTTACTAAAAATGGATGTACCATATATCCAGTGATCCCACTCCTTTTATTTGCCCAAAGCACACAAAAACTTTAACTCATAAGAATACTTGCACCCTTATGTTTATTGCACCATTATTTGGTAATTCTTGGAATCCAATAAGGGCTTTAATGGAAAGAAACTTTAATACAATTAGAGAATAATGCAAAAAATGACAAAGAATATAGTTATTAAGTCAATCTTTTAAAGTTACCTATCTCCTTGAGGGTAAAAGTTCAGCCAAATGCCCAACAATAGATGACTGGATATAGAAAATGTGGTTTATATATATTTAATATAACATATATTAAATATATATAATATATAATATATATTAAATATATATAATATATATGTGGTGTGTGTGTGTGTTTATATATGTATACAATGGAATATGAGTCAGCCTTCAAAAAAGATAAACTAGAGACAATTATGGAAACATGGTTGAAGTTTAAAGGGATTATAATCAGTGAAATAAGCCAGAAGGAAAAAGGAAAATACTGTATGGTCTCATTCATAGGAGGAATATAAGTGCATAAGAAAAGAAAAATATCAATAAAAGCATTAGAATGACAAAACCACAACTAAACAAAACAAGAATGAATAGACAACTATAATCAGAGAAGTTAGGGAGGGAAGAGAAAGCAATTAGGATCAGGGTGGGGACTGGAGGAACATTGGGGATTTTGGTGATGGTGCACGAGTGAATTAGTGATGGAAATCCTAAGGGGACTACCTCAAGAAAACCAAGCAAATGTTTTAAGAAAAATAGGTTAATTAATAAGTTAATTTAAAAAAACAAGTAGCCAGGGACCAGGTCTCATAGCACCAGGTGTTAATTAACTATTGCTGCACACCAAATGACCCCAAAACTTAGTGACTTGAAGCAACATGTGTTCTCTCAAAGAAGCTCTTGGTTTGAAATCTGGGTGGTATCGACACTGGACTCCCTGCATCAGAAACTCTATTGGGCTACAATCATGGTGTCGGCCAATCCCAGGTTTATTCAAAGTCTGAATGGATTTGCTTCCAAAGTCATTCACATGGTTGTTGGCAAGAGTCAGTTTCCTGTGGCTGTTGGATTGAGAGTTTCAGTTTTCTCACCAGTGTTGTCCAGATGCTACCCTCAGTTCCTTGTCTCCTGGGACTCTCCAACAAGGCAACTTGCATTATCAAAGTGAGAGAACTGAAAAGCAAAGAATCTGCTATAAAGATGGAAGTCGTATTCTTTTATAATCTGATCTTAAGAGTCAGAGCCATCTCTCTTGTTGTATTCAATTAGAGCAAATGAAGAGGTCTAGTCCACAAACTGAATGAAGGAATTATATAAGAGGGAGGGGTCACTGGGGACATGTTAGTAGTTTGCCCAACAAAGGCCTCCTGAACCACTGCAAGGAGTTGGAATCTTACCTCAAGTGAGTGCGTTACAGGACAGGGAGAGGGACATCCTAGAACTCCCAAACCTGCCCTTACTAAATGGATTTTGCTATTTGCCACATTAAGACAAACATATAAGGCCTTTAATGGAAAGAAAGTTTAATACAATTAGAGAATAATACAAAAAAAGAGAAAGAATATAGTTATTAAGTCAAGCATTTAAAGTTACCTATCTCCTTGAGAGTAAAAGTTCAGCTAAATAGGATTGGCTCAAAGCAAGGCCCAAAAGCCTGTCACAAGTTTAAAGGACCTTTTAGTAGAGACTCACAGAAAAGGGTCAGAAAGAGTTAGACAAATTAGGAGGAAAAGATCAAAATTAAAATTAAGATGAAAGTTGCCACTGTTAACCTCCCCACGGGTTTCTCACCCACATCTGTTTTAAGTAGTCCAAGACTAAAAAGTAAGCACAATTTTTTCACATGTCCCTCTGCTATACGTGCCTCCTCCAGGTCTCCTTGCTGCTCTCCATCCTGCTTCCTTTTTCCTCCCTTCCTTTTGTCTTTTATCTCCTCTCCCACATCTTCTTATCTCTGTTCAGCTTCAACCCACTTAGGGTGGGACCAGAATTCTGGAACTTCCCCCTTTCCTGGGGACCACCCTGTTACAAGTGGAAGCTATAGAGGAGTTTCAGTGACGAACTGATGTGATTTGATCAACAATTTAAAACTTGACTATTCTATGGAGAAGAGATATCAAGTGTCAACTGTGGAATTAGAAAGAAGATAAGAAGCTGTTACCATCACTCACATGTAAAGCAATAGAACTTCAAAGATAGGGAGATGAAGCCAAATTTTAGATCTGTTTGAAAGACAGAACTTACAGTCCTGGTATATGTGTGGGATATGGAGAGTGAATGAAAAAGATGGAGACCCTGGGTGAAAAAAAAAAATACCAAATAGATGGACCAGGCCCTTCCAGAGAGATTTCCCTAAAGATCTTCCAAGAGAGGCTTCTTGTGTTCCCTTGTACTTTCTCTTTTCTACATCTCCTTTAACACCTCTCTGATGATCTTCACAAGTCACTATAGTGTTGCTGCTTGGAAAAGTCTAGAATTTCCACACTTTTAATATGCTGAAACAGGAAGTCACAGTGCTAGGAGCTGTAGGGTAGGCAGGGTGTAAAAAAAATAGTTGTCATTAGTTATTACTAAGAATGTGACACTGTCTTTTTAAGTTTGTGTCCCAGTTTCTCAAATTCAACAGTAGAACTAATATGCCTTCATCATTTCAATTTTCCTCTAAAAATTGGAAATGTCTTTATTTTTTTAGGATTGATTTTATTTATTTTTTTTATTTATTTATGCATACAATAACTGGGGTATAGACCAGGAGTCGGAGAGGGGGGTTTAGAGGATTCACTGGTGACAGTATGGGGAGCAGAAGATGTGGATCTACTGAGATACACTGCTGAGGGAGCAACGGGCAAGACAGGAGAGGTCTGCTGTGCTATGTGGGTCAGCTCCCTGGCCAGGGATCAACTAAGGCCACAATGGTCAGTGATTGCTCAATAGCACGGAGACTTTAACCCCTGTGCCACCAGGGAGACTCTAAAAATTAGAAATGTTTTTATTTTAATAAACAAAATGGGCTAATAAAAAGAGAGAAGAAACCAATTTCACAAGAAAATTAGGAGGCTGGCTGTACCTTTTCAATGTTTCTATTTCAGTAGCAAATTACAAGACTATGAAATCACAGCATGAATGTTAGCAATTCCAGGAAGAGTCTAACGTGGAGAAATCCTACTGCCCTAAAAACCTAAGATCTCAAAAGATTAAAACGTTAGTATATATATTTCACAGGGCCATACTCTGAGAACTTAACATATAGTCTTATTTTAACTTTGTATATAACCACATACCAATAAACAAAACTCAATATAGTCATGGTTAATACTGAATCACGCAACTTTTCTTTTCTAGGTTTAATAATTAACCCAGAGATTGCTTCATGACAAGAGCAACTGATGCCATTTTTGCCCTCAACAAAACAATAAGATTACACTCTGGAATTGATTTTTTTCCCAGAAAGTCACTCTCTTTTATGTTCCCCATCTACTCCCTTTACCACTCACTAAACTCATGGTTCTGCCTTAGGTGGATGCTTCTCTGTCAGAATAGGAACTCCCTAAGATAGTTAAGCCCCAAAGAAAGAGATGAGTTTCCCATAATTCATCACTGACATTACAGCAGATGAGCATTCAAAGTAGGGAATTAAAAGCAGTCTGAGGAATTAAATTCACCTGTCATAGTGGCTAAGACTTTCCTGTATGACTCCTTAAAAAAGTTACATTGGCTGCCATTACTAGGCTCAGCAAGGGTAAGTTAAATTCTATTTCTTCCATAAATACCACCTGAAAGAAACTTCCTGCAATTTCACCAGAGTTTAGATGGAGAGGGCTCCTCTCCATCTCAAGAAATACTGTGCTGCTGCGCCTCTGATGGCTGTATGCCTAGAAGATAAATGAATATGGATAACAATAAAATGTTTAAGTCTTCTCCTAACCACATAGAAATTACTTTTCTTGAAGTGTTACAAGCTTTGCCACATACAAGCCTCTAGGCCAGGCAGAAAACTCCACCTGCATGAAGCAAAATAAATGTAAAGCTATACAAGGGCAGAATTACAAGAGATCCCTATTTGGTTTGGGAAGTTAAATGGCTGCTGGTGGTGCTCTCAACCAGATTTTCAGATTCCTGGTGGAAAAGAATCAACTGTGGCATCTGTTCGTATCCCATGCATTGTGACCACCACAGTTAGTTCCCATCACATAGTGTTTGAACAAATCTTCCCAACTAGCTATCTGCAATTGTGCTGCTTGTTGACATTGAAATTGTTTGTATCACTCTCGGTTTCCACTTTCACAGGCTCTGGACTCTGCTGGTTGAAGCCCCTATTATTCAATTCCTGATGCTGAGGATCTACTTGTCCTCTATTGGATCCAATGAATTTCCTATATGCAACTACCATTGTATTCAAAGATTTTTATGTAGACCACCTAACTGCCTCTCTGTTTCAGTTCCTGAACTGATTGGATCAGCCAATGGAAGCCTTGTTCCTCTCCATATTGTTCAGTCTCCTCACTCCTCCCTGTCTTGTTCTTTGTCATTTACTGTCTTGCTCTTCCAATTGACAAAAAAACCATTCCCTCTGGATTTCTAGCTTTTTCCCTGGTTTTCCTGATTTTGTTGTTGTTGTTGTTATTTCTTCTGGGTTTGGTGTTTTCCTAAGCATTTTAACAGTCATACTTTCTCTTCTCAATCTGACTCCTCCCTACTCATCAGACTTACTGAGGAAATTTTGCTATACATCAGATCTGGTTATGAGAAAACACCTGTATATTCCTCTGCATTGTCCTTTACAGTCCCTTATCTTTAAAATGTGCATCTGTCTCCATCTACTTGTTCTACTCCTCTATGTGCATGGAGGACATCTCAGATTTGGTAAAAAACAGACCTTGTTATTTTTTGTTCAAATTCTAACCAAGAAAAACAATTTCAAGTCATACTCATTGAATATCTAAGGGTACCACTGGCTCAATTTGTACAATTAAGATCAAGAAGTATACTCATTGTCCACCTACAGGGGCTAGAAACAGGAGTAATATATTTTTATTTTTGATATGTTCTTCTGTAAACAGTACAAATTAAATAGGTTTAATGGCACATTCCTTGAGTAATTTTTTCAGCATGTATACTAAGGAAGAAATTCAAATTTTATATCTACTGTAGTACAAAAATTAGTCCAACTATGGGATCATTCAAAATATTATTTTGCTTCATTTATTTTTATTTATCACACAAGCCAAATCTGATGAACATGGATTTTCCAGTTAATTTTCAAATCACTTCAGCAAATATCATCCATGGTGTTTCTATGTGCCTTGTTCAATGACTGCTCCAGTGGTTTGAAAGAGACAAAAGACATCTTGTGACCACTGCCAACCATCTAACAGCTATTTTAAGATGTTAAAGATGCATTACCACAAGCTACAAATATCTTGTGAATTCCAATTTGAAGTATCATCTCTCCAGGGCATAATCCTTGGGTCACATTTCCTCGCCTAGGAGAAGTAAACCTTCTCTTTGACTATTAAGGCCACTACAGGCAATCTCTGACAATCAGCATTCCTCTTCACATTTAAGTAAATAAAATTGCATTTAAAAACTAGGCAACCTAAAATTCACAAAACCATTTTAATAGCCATATACAAAAACAATAACTTTCAGTGATAACCAGGGCAAATCAAATACAAATTGTGGTGAAATATTGAATAAAGATGATGTTAACCAAAGGAGATCCTTTAAGCCTCACATCTAGTAGTACCGACTGAAATAAATACTATGAAAATATGTATGTAGTTTTTTAAAACATTGGATGGGTTATGTCTACTTGCATTAATTATTATATACTATATTTGTCTTCTTTCAAAATAACTTGTTGCCTTTTTCAATCCAGAGGACAGAAGCTCCAAATCTGAAATGCCCTCCTAACTTTGTAGTTGTTATCCATGGTCTTCATCTCCTTCAAAAGAGATCACAGGAGAACTTGCCTCTGTGTGTGTGGTATGTCCATCAACACTCTACTCATGAGTTCAGAAAGAATGTTTTCTAAAGATAATCTGATCTTGTACATTGATTTTGCTCCCAAATAACAAACAAACTTAGAGGATATCCGAAATATATCTCCTCTATTCTCCTTATTAATCTCTTCTACATTTTCAGGTGAGGCAAAGTTAATCAATTTGTCAAAAACTAAAAACAAGGTCCTCCCTGGTGGTGCAGTGGGTTGAAGCAAACCACAGCCACTGCAGCACAAGTTCGATCCCTGCCGCCTCTCTAGCTGTGCCTGCTGCTCCCCTCAGCAGTGTACTTCTGTTGATCTGCCTGTTCTGCTCCCCACTCTCTGTGGTGAATCCTCTCACCCCCCCCCCACACACACCTCTGGCCTGTACCCCAGTGCTTGTATGCATAAATAAATAAATCTTTAAAAAAAAAAAACTAAAAACAAGAGGTTTCCCTGGTGACACAAGGGGTTAAAGTCTGAACACTATCAAGCTCTCACCAGCCACTGAAACATGAGTTCAATCCCTGGCCAGGGAGCTGACCCACATGGCACAGCAGACCTCTTCTGTCTCACGGGCTTCTCCCCTCTACCTGTTCTGCTCCCCAATCGGTCTCTGATGAGTTCTCTCACGCCCTGCACCTGTGGCCTACACCCCAGTTCTTGTATGCATAAATAAATAAAAATAAAAATAGTTTTCAAAACTAAATGATTAAGAAGTATCACTTTTACAAATACAATAAACTAATTTGCATAGACATATTTTCCCTGTGTCTTCTGTGATTCTTCATTTGTATTTTTTCATGTTCTTCCCATCTCTTGTAACAAGAAAATTTATCTAAATGACCCCATGTTTTTCTAATCCCACTGCCATTACCTGAGGTTAGATGACTATCATCTCTCACCTGGATTACTATATTATCTTCTCACTGGCCTCCCAGGTCCTAGTCTGCTCCCCTTTCCTCTTGGTAACACAGACATGATGATGATTTTATACAATTTGTTGAAGACTTCTAAGTCTAACCTTCACTCATTCAGGTAACCACAACACTCCTTCATAATCTAAGTGCTAGAAATACTTCACACATTTATAGAATGCATCTCATTCTCCCTACCCTGTAGGTATGCAGACATTATGCACCAGTTTGTGTAAATACTTTTGCCTCTCCTCTTTTCTTGGTCAGTCTTTAATCCATCCAGGGAGTTTCAGTGTAATTTTCAACTCCTCCCACCCCCATGATTTTCTAGATCCTCCTCTCCCACTTTTACTTGAGAAGTATTACAAATTGTTTTCCTATCATACTATTAATTACATTTCATATGATAAGCTTAATATTCTTTTTTTCACAGGAGGGCAGGGCCAGCATATCCCCAGTATACAAACACATATTCACAGAATGAAGGACTGGTTTAGATTGTTGGGCAGAAGGATGGGGAAGATGAATGAAGGATCAATAATTTTTTTAAATGTGTAGGATGACGATTTTAGTAAAGGACAGAGACATACATGGATATTACACACATTTGGCAATAATGTCACAGTATCATGTTCAAACAAATAGGACACTTGTATAAAGTAAACTAGTAAAGTTTCTCATTTTTGTTATTCTTTAAATCCACCCACACAGTCTTAATAAATCCTTAGAGTAGCTGCTACCTAAGTTAGAACATAGTTCTATGGTGTGCATAGAACTGATATCTACAGCAATGAAACTTTCATTCTACCCAATATGGATGACACTGGTAGCCAAATGTCCTCAGCTGAGTATCTCCAGTAATTGTCCTTGTCTGAATTAAGTTACTCAGCCCCAGATGACTCCTCTTCCTCTGTGACAGCCTTCAAGAAATGACAAATTACTGCAGGGGTATGTGGACACAGTGTTCCCGCTTTGATTTGGGACAACTTTGCAAGCCATCCCAGCCCCTCTAGTACTCTCTGATGTGTGTGCACAGGAGGGGGGTATGACTGGTGAGGTTTCTGTTGTTGCAGCCACATCACCTTTCAACTTCTACCTCTGCTTTCTCTAGTTTTCAATCAGCATATTTCCATGAAAGCACACAGGGTCTGTTCCTTTGCAACCTCAGCATGCTATACTCCTCGACGTTGTATATTGCTTCTTGATGCATACATTTTAATAAAACCTCACACCAAAGGAAGCATGTTGTAAGATATACTGAAATTAAAAAATTTAAATAACAGATCTTATGATCCCTGATTCTGGTCTTCAAGATAGAAGTCTTTCAATGTATTTTAAGACTTTATTTCAAGTTTCACATGAAACAGAAGAGAGTCTGATACATATAACAGAGTTGTACTAAGAGTAGTTATTTACACCAACAATGGAATATCTAGAAGTTTGAGATGTGTTAAAATTGGCTATGCAAATGAAAACTATTTTACCCACCATTAATAATCATTAAAGGATGAAGATGACTTTAATTTCAAAAAAAGAAAGTCTTTTCAATGATCATCGATTAACTCCAGTCATACTATTACACGCAAACAGTTCCAAGTACAGAAAATATAGTGTGGCTAAACAATTACCACTCTCATGTAAAAAGCATTTGATGTTGCATGTTTCCTTCATTTAAATAGGTTTTTAATTCCAAAAGGTTGAAGACAAAGCTAAAAGACATTCTCTTAAAATTTCACCCTACTTAACCATTTTAGAATGCTAAATGACCATATTATATAAAGCAATTAAAACTGCTGCATTTACTCAGCCACTTACTTAACACGTAAGAAGACAAATGACTTACAACCAAGTTCACTATTTTGCCATAACCAGGTAAAGATTTTAATGGTTTTATGCACTGTAAGCATTAAGTGATGACAATTAAACATTTAGATTAGTGCAGATTACTAAATTCATGTTGACCTTGATCAAAAGTAGTAAAGGAAATGCATTGACGTTTGTACAGATATGAGAAAATGCATTATGAAGCCAAATGTGAAATGTTAATATCCCATTAAATTTAATATACTCTAAGAATGATTTAAAATAACATTTTTAATTATTTTTCATCTCTAACACACATTATAAAAACATGCTATTTAAAATCGTTTGTGATGGCTTCCACCTATGGCTTTCACATGAATCTAAGCAATTTTGGTTTTGGTCTGCAAAAACAATTTTATCAATCCAGTAAGTGAAGACCCAGTCCCTTTGCACCTCCAACTCTCTTTAAAGGTCTGGGTTGGATAAAGAAGAACCCTGGGGCAAAAATGAAAAATGTCCCAAGGCTGCACATAGGTCCCAGAGGTGGGGGAGGGGACTAGCTCAGGACTGTATCTGAAGAGGAAGAAGAGGAAGGAGAGGATGAGAGATCTGCTAAAGACCCAAAAAAAACAAGAGGGGCTGGGGCCAGTGATCCAAAGGATGTGGGATGTGAGGAGCCAGATTCCAGAAGTGGAGTTCGTTCTGAGGGGGCGTGAGTCCTTGTCACCCCTTCCACATCACCGTCATACTCCTGAGTTTCTTCCTCCTGCCTCTCCTCCCCGTGACCTGGATGAACAGTCTGCTTACAGATGGGACAGGTCTTCTGGGTCCCAGTGAGCCAGGGATCCACACAGCGGCTGTGATAGGCATGAGCACAAGGGAGTACCCTCAGTTGGTCCCCATTCTCATATTCTTCCAGGCAGATGGCACAGACATCATAGGGATCTCCCTTCTGATAGTCATGTAAAGGGATCTGTTCCAGTTGCTCTTGAGTGAGCCGAGTCCCCTGGAGTTCTGTCCGGTGCTGGATAAAACTAACTATCAGTGTCACTGCTCCAATGGCCACAGCCAGCAGTCCCATAATCTCTGTGAAAGGAATGAGGTAATAGCCTAAGGGGAAACGACTGTCTGGTACCAGAAGCACCTCAGCCCCTTTCTGGTAGAGGAAGAAGGAACGGAGATACTCGGAGCTCCTCTCTCCAATAAACACAGACGGGATAGAGATCTGCTGCTGGATTTCCTCGCTATTCCACACCATGTTGAGAAGTTCGTTGGAATTCACATTGTGTACCACAGCCGCCCCATACCCAGCCTTCTGAGCGTTTAGGACCTTGAGGTCAAAGTTGCAGTCAAATCTTCGAAGCAAGGCTATAAAGATTGACCCATTGACTGGAGTGGCTGGGGGTGGGGAAATGGGGCTGCAAGAATTGGCGGGGTGGGCCTCCACAAGGAACCCCTGAAGTCCCTCCTGTTTCAAGGCAGCCCCAAAGAGAGCTGGGAGATCTACAAATTCCATGCTGGCCGTGTCGCCCAAGGTTGCACGAATGAGACCCTTGATGGGGGCCACCCCCCACAGCACCATGGCCACAACCACCAGCAGTAGGAAGGCCACAGGGTGCATGGCAGCGGACCTGAGATGCTGAGGAGCCCACGTCCGGTAGCAGCAGCAGGGACGTTCTGCACCCTACCCACCCCTCTTTCAGGATCCCAGGGGTCCAACCACCCTCTATCCCACTTCCTAGCTACATGGGGCTATAGAGAAGGTTTGGCGAAGCTGGGAAGGAGCCGCCAAATGTATCCTTTTCTGGTAAAAGTATCAAATAGGGAAAGGGGA
Source organism: Galemys pyrenaicus (assembly GCA_019455555.1). Lineage (NCBI taxonomy): Eukaryota > Metazoa > Chordata > Mammalia > Eulipotyphla > Talpidae > Galemys > Galemys pyrenaicus. The sequence goes on along the minus strand of JAGFMF010011791.1, from coordinate 3,684,797 downwards.
TGGAGACTAGCTCTGGTGATAGCAAAAATCCTGGAAGAGTCCGAGACCAAGGAGGTAGGTCTTTCTGTCAGGTGGGCTGTCTTCCCATTCCATGGAAACAGGCTTCAAGTAAAGAAACTCAGACCGCTTCCAGCATTGAATGCACAAGATGAAAGATTTCGGACCCCTCTGGCTGCCGCAGAGACCTCTGGGAACACCCAGTTCTCGCGAGATATTCACTACCCTTTCTTTCCCAGCAGCTGAAATCTGCTGTATCTATCGCGAGACTCCTAACTGACTTCTCTCCATCTTGCCTCAAGGTAGTCCAAGCATATGTTTTTTTCCTGCTTTGTTGCAAATTATTAATTTTCGTGTACGTTATATAGCAGACCTGTGTGTGTGAGTCCTTAGCTGTCTTCCCACCCAAAAAGGTATCTAAAATCAGGTAATTCACAATTAAATATTGTCATGATGATGTATGTAACCAAGGATTGTGCATTTTAATGACTAATATTTTAATCATTTTATCAAATTAATTCAATACAACTGTATTTCTATTTCCATTTCAAACACAGTATGAAAATTGGAATAAAACCTTACTCCCGGAGAATGGTTTAGGCTAGTTGATTGCCTAGGTATTTGGACAGTAACTTTTTTTAGGCTATTGTAGAGCCCTGGAGGTTTTGTTGTAGAATTGGATCCATAGGACCAAGAAAATAAGATAACACAAGAATGTGGAAAATCAAGATACTCTTTTTCTTGTGGATCCATTTACAACATAAAAATATATTCATTGTTTCTTAGATGTTATATTTGCATGCAATGAACCTTTTAAATTGTTACACCCAGAGGTTCAAACCAAGATTGGAAAAGGAAATTACAGTCCATTTTAAATAAAGAAGTGCCTGATCTACCCAGTCAGAAATAGCACAGTGCCCCAACTTATCCCTGCAGGTGGGAATGATCTAGACCGTGTGTCACATGACAGGATGGTCCTGTCATTTTTGGTACATTGGCTCCTTTTGCCAGAATATTCTCCTGGACCTGTTTTATCTTTGTTTTCCTGGTTTTTACACTTTAAAAGTGTAAAGGGGTTATTAAATGCCACTCTTCCTGCTTCAACATAATATCTCTAAAGAAAGAAACAATAACCACCAAGTACACCTACATTTGAGCACTGTTGTTAGTCTAAACCTTCCTCAGGATTTTCAGAGACGTGGGGGGAGGAAGCAGCAGTCCCAAAACTGCCTGCCAGATTTAATTGGTTGCTGACCTTAGACTAAAGACAATGAAAGTCTGAGAAGATCTCCGTTAGAGTGAATTGGCAGCTTAATTGAGCCGCTGGTACACTCACGGAAAGTCAAGTCAGTGCTCTCCCTCAATGTGAAGCAAAAGAAAATTAATTCATGAAGTTGAGGCCCCAGAGAAAAGGGAGGGAGGTGCATTGGGTCAGTGTGCACTTCAGCCTCAAAGTTCTCACTGGAAGTCCAAATGTAGACTTTGGTATAGGGAAGCCCTTAAAAAGAACCCCTGGGGAAAGATCTATTTGAAAGGCAAAAGTGACATTGACAAAGGTAAATATTGGAACCCTGGGGCAGAGAAATTATCACAGGTAGCCCAGGAATGATGTTTTCCTCATCAAGTGAGTGGCCATGAGGATTCTGTGGGAAATATTGCCAAGGAATCCACCAAAGCACTATGTAAGAGAAAAAGAGCAGGTAACAATTGTTTGCAGAGCCAACAGACACACATGCCAGATTGCAACTGCCCCAGCTGCAGGTGACTAATTCTCCCTGATACCTGTCCTCAAGAGGTCAAGAGCAAATGCTAACCCAGTGCAGGACAGGAGAAAGATAAGTCAATGTGTTTCCCGAACCATCTCCCACTCACCCCCAGTTCAAAGAGACAACACTATCTTTCCATCGCTACGATCTCTAGTGCAAAAATTATATCCCTGAAATAAAGCTGCTGTGGAGAAGTTTATATACCAAAAGCTTCATCACCTCACTAAGCAACATAACCAACTTAAATAATAGCCAAATTTATCCATCAAATTTATGCTATGCTATATATGCCTTTTATACATTTCATAAAATATGTATGTGAGGGGCCTCCCTGGTGGCACAGTGGGTTAAGCAATGCACTATGAAGCAAATCACAGCCACTACAGCTCGAGTTTGATCCCTGCTGCTGACCAGAGAAGGGAACCACATGGCGTAACAGACCTCTCCTGCTTCGCCTGCTGCTGCCCTTGGCAGAGTGTTTCAGTCAGTCTGCCTGTTCTGTTCCTACTCTGTCTGGTGAATCCTCTCACCTCCAGTGACTCTGGCCTGTACCCCAGCTCTTGTATGCATAAATAAATAAATCTTTTAAAAAATGTATATGAAATACATTGACATAAAATATATGTGCATAAATATTTTTAAGATTTATTTATTTATACATATTAGAGCTGGGGTACAGGCCAGAGGTATAGGGCATGAGAATATTCACCAGAGACAAAGTAGGGAGCAGAACAGGCAGATCAACTGAAGTACACTGCAGAAGGGAGCAGCAGGTGAGACAGGAGATGTCTGCTGAGCCATGTGGGTCCCTTCCCTGCCTGGGATCAAACTTGCACTGCAGTGCCTCATACCACAGCGCTCAATCCCTTGCTGACACTAGGGAGACCCTATGTGCATAAATTTTATATAAATATTGTTTGCTAAATTTGGGGTTGATTATATTATATGAATTATATATGTATGCATATATAATGTTAAAAGAATCATGTAATGTTAATCAAATATAAATCCATTAGTTTAAATTGCTAAGCTGTCTTTACTTCATGTTTAGATGATATTCCAGAACAAGTCATTTTAAGTTGCCACTGATGACAGATAATTATCCCAAGCCAGAACATTTTGCTTGTAATGACTATCAAAACTATCTGCCTTATTTGTTCACTTTGATTCATGGGACTTTACATATTTTGAAGGATCTCTTTAACTTTAGCAGCTTCCTAACTCCATCTTTCATTTTCCCAAAGAATCAAAAACTCCCATTTCCTATTTAGTAATGGTTTCCTCAGAAACATTTTAACAAAAGAAAATGTTTAACATAGAACAATAGGCCCCATTGACAGGGTATCAGACTGAGGTCTTGTATAAGCCTTCAAATCCATATTGTGCTCTTCCAGTGGATGAAAACAATTAGTCGATTCAGCAGTGGGGAAAGAGTGAAGTTGTTGATGGGCATTCATTGTTTAAACAGTTGGTGATTATTAGATCTTTCTCACATTGTCCATATTGTCCATACAGAGAAATACAAAGTTATTTTATTAAAATACAAATCATTGATCACTCCAGTTTACAAAAGTAGATTATTTTTAAGAATGAAAAAAAAAGACACTAAATGTGATTCATGTCAGCACTCCAGCTGCCTTAACACTGGAATACCTTTCTTGTAAGTTTCCCGTGATCTCTCCACCATCAGCCTTGCCTGAGTGGACTGTATTGGCCATATGCACCATATTCTATTCTATCACAATGAAGCCCCAACAATCAGTAGTCTCAGGGAAGCTCCTTCTTCCCTAAGTAGTTTGTCTCTCTCTGCACTGAAAAAAAGTGAATCAATATCCATCTTTGTGTTTTAGGTAGTTATTTCATTTTCTCCCACTCAAGTAGGCAGTTTTCTATCACTTAGTGATTCTCCACTTTATATGGAGATCTAACCAGTAGAAGCATCCAATAAATCAGTCAGAAACATCCTAATTGAATAGTGTTCCTTGAAGGAAAAAAAGGTTTCAGAGCCACAAAACACCTACAATAAGTAGCTAAGTAATTACAAAGGTATGGCTGACACTGACAGAAACCTAAGTAGATTAAGCCAAAAATGAACCATATACTGATTCCTGAAATTGATGAAACAGATTAAATAAATGTGGAATAAAATATGGACATCCCATGGGACTGTACCTGCACCTTATTTATGCATCTCTGTGTATATCAGTGTCATTCTCTTTCACTGCAAACTAGCTTCTTCACACAGCAAGCACCAAGGCACCTTCTTTCTGCCTAATCCCCAATGCAAGTTTAAATGACAGAGTTCCAATGGCAACCCCGAATAACAGAGCTTGTTTTGTGATTGGGCAAGATGTTTGATAGAGTATTTTCCAGATACCTCACTCCATATCTCTGGTGCGTGCCATTGCTCTCATTTGCAGTTAATACAAGAACAACAACAATTCTTATAGATTGTACGTTACTCATGGTTTATGCCTTTTGCCATTTTGGAAAAAAAAGCATAAAACTAATGCTGTAAAATATCTTATTATATTAGTTGAGTGTTTTAAATTTTGTTAACTTTAAAATTAAATTTAAAGCTTATTAGTCAAGCTTCCAGAATATCATATTTTTTAAATTTGTATGTAATAATATAACATACATTGATGTTTTAACTGAAGGGATTATTTAGCATGTGTGAGATTCCAGCATTGTGGGACGTTTTTTCCTAATGTCATTATAAATCAATAAAGATAAGTTTATTAAACTTATTAAGGGTAAGTTTAATAGCAACTAACTGAGGCATAAAATCATTGTCTCACTTTATATTTTCAATAGTAAAATAGACTTTGTACAATACCCATGATATGGTTTTCTATTTTGCTGAAGAGTCTTGAGTTAAATTTAACTTGATGGAAATTTTGGGGTTGATATTGAACTGACTTAGTTACATTTTTGAAATTCAATATTCTTAAAGGTAAACTGGTCACCACTATCATGAAGAAAGTTATATTCATGTCATTTAAGTTGGCAAACAAATTCCTCAGTTCCACTCTTCCACCAACCCCACAGTCCTATTCACTTCTGTCTATGATCTAACTTTATAGAAAACCATCAGTTCTAAAAATTGTTATATGCCCACTTCTATAATTTTAATTTCCAGGTGAAAACTGTAACTATACTTAAGTGAATAGTTCCTGTACCACTTTTTCTTAAATAAGAAATTAGTGGAAAAATGAAAATGGATGAAAAGATCCAGGTTCTGTTTATTTTTAAAGTTCTAGGCCATTCATTCCTATTACATATATGTATAAGAGGATAATTCAGTTAGTTTCACAAGTAAGTCAATAAATTGTTGTCTGAGAGTTAAGTACTCTTGAATGCTATTTTAGAAATCAAACATATGCTGGTCTCTCAAAGAGGTCAAGGTACATGTAGACACCATAAGGAGCAAAATAGTTTGACCACTGCAAAATACAAGAAACCTGCTGGCCAAACAGAGGTACACAAGCATCTGCATCTTTTTTTAATACATAGCATGTATTCTCTCCTCCAGTTCCACCTACTTCCCTCATATATGTGTGTATCTCCAAGATTCTTGTGGGGACATAGATGAGCTTCTTAGTAAGTGCATGAATAAATCAATATTCACCTTATAAAGGGCTTCAGATACGGTAATTCTTTTTTTTCTGAAGATACTAATGGCAAGAGCTGCTGGCCAGTTGAGCTTACAAAGCTGGGACTCTCCAGTTCCTCTGATTCAGGTCAAGCCTACACATGTTTCAGGGGCCTTTTGTTGTTTAAAGTATGTAGAAACAAGTATGTAGAAACAAGAGGAGCCTTCCTTTCAGAATGAGAATCTGCAAGCCAAAAACAAACCTACCAAAGACCAATAGATACATGGGGAAAAAAAATATTTAGCATTGATTTTGATAAGGGAGATGCATGTCAGAATCACAATGAACTATCTTCTTACACTCATGAGAATGGCACATAATATAAAGAGCTTGAATAAGTGTTGAAGAGGATGTGGAGAAAAAGGAACAGTATTATAGTGTGGTAGTAATGTGAACTTGTGTAGCCATTTTGTAAAGCAAATTGTACTTAAAAAACCAAACTTAGAAACACACTATGATCCAGCAACTCCACTTTTGGTCATCTAGCCATGATATACTCTGCAGTGTTTATGGCAGCATAATTTATAATAGGTAGGATATGAAAACAACCTAAGTGCCCAATGATTGAGGACTAGATAAAGAAGATGTGGTACAGATACACAATGAAATACTATTCATCTGTAAGGAAAAACAAAATGCTACCATTCTTAGCAAAATAGAAGGAGCTCAAGGGAATTATGTATCATAAAGCAAATCAGAAGGATAAAGACTAATATTGGTTGTTTATATTTATGTAAAGAAAATAAGAAACTATGGTAAATCAACAAAGTGAAATAACTTACCAAACTAACAAATACTAATAAATGAAGTGAGGTTTCTGAGCCTAAGAGGAAGGAAAAGAGAAAGGGTCAAAGGATTTTAAGGTACAATGGTAGGGGGAAAATATAAAAAATTAAAAATAAGAAAACCTCTAGAGTGTCAAAATAGCATCTTATGGATTAATTTTACCATAATGAGAACACATTTTAACATTATTCTAAAAGGCAAAATCATTTCTCAGATTTGTAATTAAATTCTATTTTACTAAAACATTATTCTGAAAGATGGAAGTCATGCCCAAGGAGTTATAAAATCAACTCATGAAAATGTAAAGGAATAACCATGTTGATAATGGCAACCATGACTGGAAGAAAATACTGTCCACTCCTCTTTGAATGCTTGTTTTGAAATGCAAATTTTGTTCCACCATAACTGATATGTTAGAGAAAAATTTTAGCATAACATGAATTTTAAAATGATTATAGATGTATCTGCACAAAACACTAGATTAATGCAGAAAGTAGAACTCAGCTAAACTGAGCTGAGTAGCAATATATAAAACATACAAAGGCTGAGCATCTACCAGCTACAGAAGTAGTTCCTGGTTGGGAACCATAGTTCACTCAAGGTTAGAAGTCATGTTCATGTCCATATTACACCTTCAGATGCCTTCCAAAGAACTGTCATTCCACCCTCCCCAATTCACATATTGTAACAATTCTATGAACAAACTTCACATTAAGGTGCTATAGTTATTTTACTGCTTATGTATTGTTTAACTCTATAGCATGTATAAGAGCATTCTACCTGTTTCATTAGGTTTCTATCTTTGTATATAGCGTGCCAGTGTTTTTGAATATTATGCCTTTAAAGCCCTACTTTCCCCACAAGCTCTTTTATATTGTGTTACTTTGCAAAACAAGGTTACATATGTTATAGAAGAACTGACTGTTCTTATATTTTTCATATTTAAGGAAATTTTATCAAAATAAAGAATGCAAATACTTGACCCAGTGACACAATTCAGATTTCTGTATGGCACAAGGAAATCCACCCTTGAAGTACAGTGAAAACCGCTTATTGATTTAACTAAGAGATCTTGTTCTAAAATGAATATATGCAAACTATAACCACAGCTTAAGTCCAGACACTTACTACAACCTAGACTCTACTATAACCCTAAAAGTCATTATATAGTCCATTATTAAGGTAATTCCACCGTCATCTCATTAATGCTACTAATGCAGAATTGAACAGCTTCATTCATTTTGATGATTGACTAAAACAGAGCTCTTAGAAAATTGTATCTTTGAACTATTAAGCTCCTGAAGTTACATAATAATTTACAACATGACATTGTCAAAGGGGCTTTTCCACTGATACAGCTTACAGTTTATTTTCTTTATCTTGGATAGAAGAGAAAATCTTGTTTTTCCATGTTTTCATGTCTAATTTTCTTCCTTTCTGTTAGAGAGAAGGATAGACTAATCAAGAAGAAGCAAAGTGAAAATTCCACCTTCTCTGTTGATTCCATCAGTCAAGAGAGGACTGGGTTTTCCAGAAGAGAAGGCGCAAAATATTCTCCATGTCAGGCTTTTCTACAAATCTTAGGGATCTATGTCTTGTCTTTTGTTTTACATTCAATCTAGTTTATACCCTCTTGTCCTGACCAGAGCAGACCCAACACCTATTTGCATTTACATTTGCATTTGTTCACTGCCATGGAATTAGACACTATCACAAATTGAGGTGTATCCAGGTACCGAGCACACCACACCGTATCAGTGAAATTAATTCAAGAAACACCCTCCCTAAGTTTTCCCACTCAAACTTCTTCTCCTACTAGTGGGGGCCTTTTGTAATTTCAATTTTCCTTCTTGAAGACCTTGTTACTTCTAATCAAACTCCTCACTAATGCCATCACACCTCCACCATTCAAACTATTTATATTTAGTTTAAATATATTCATTTTAGAACAAGCTCTCTTATGTAAAGGTAGTAAGTAGTTTATATTGTGCTTCAAGGGTGGATTTCCTTGTGACATACAGAACTCTGTAGTATGGCATTGGGTCATACATTCTTTTTTTTTAATTTAGATAAATAACTAAGATTTTCCTTATTTTCCACAAGCTAAAATCAAGTTATCACTGATGAAACTAGGAAAAAAACATAAGACATGTTCTAAAATTTATTCTGTTTTGCAAAGTCCTAGACCTCATGAAAGGTCTAGATCTAAAGATTCTGGTTAGGATGCTATGGAAATTGATTTTTTTTTACAAATCTAAAGAAAGAATATATTGCACCAAAATGGGTTTTATGACTTACGGAAACTGAAAAGAGAGCCTGAAAGAGTCATAAAAGCATCTTGAATAGGGGAAAAAAAAAAACATTTTGAATAGGTAGCAGGTCTTGCCAGCATACTGCAATCCATTGTCAAGATCTTTCCTATTTGATGGTAAAAACAACAGGCTAAGTTATCTTATTGCCAAGAAACATTGCAGTTCATCAAACAAATGCTCTATGTTCTGATGTTTCACTGGCAAGTAATTAGAATTTGGCTTCCCTTCCAGGCCTACTCTTAGACAGGGAATGCTGAGGACTTAATTTTTCTGGTTCTTGTGACAGGGACAACCTGCTGTGTAAATGGATACACTTGCATTCTATGTCCCTATATCAGCCTTGAACTCAATTAATAGGAACCAGAGCATTACAGTAGATAGATGACTCTCAATTTCCTGACAAAATCAAGCTTCAATTTTGTAACCTTAAGAAGTTTGATAAATCTCTAAGATAATGCCACTTTAGCAGCTATCCAGGGAGAAAGAACTACAAAGTATTGCTTGGATGAGTGAGTGGTTTCTTCTTGAGATTTCTATTGTCTCAACCAGCTCCCTTGTTGGATCCATATTGGACTTACCTGACTTCATTTTAATTTACCACTGTGTAGATATCTATACACTGTCACTACCACCATCACTACCATCATTGTCATGTTGACTTCTAACATTTTAAGTCAACGTTTTCTAAAATCAGATATAAACTTAGTATGTCCACTGATATAACAAAAACACATTCCTACTTGAGAATCCCACCAACATGTCTCACCTTCTCACATGAGTCCAATTCTCTCTTCCTCTAATAAAAGTCTATGTAGAATGTTCATATTGAAATAAATATCTTTAAGAAGAAATTTTCCAAGAAATGCTGCTTACCAGCCTATAGTCTACTCTAGGCACCAAAGTATTAAGACACTAATGATAGTTTGTTCCCCATTTGGCATCAATAGAAACAATTGCTACAGCGCATAATAAAATTGATGATTTAGATGGGGAAAGTAAGCCCATACACTTTCATGACAGTGAAATCGAGTTCATTAAGTATGATGACTGTGGTAACAGAAGATACTGTGAGTACATACAGCAGACTCAAGTTCCTCCCAAGGAACTGGTGATTATTCTCAACCAATAGCCATGGTTAACAGAATGTACTGGAACAGTGTGTTCTTCATTACACTTGTCCTGTGACTCCCATATTGGGACATCGACCACTTGCTTCAGAAAGTTTGTTAAAATGCGTTAGACACTAATGCACCTGATCAAAATACTACCTTTTCAGAAGAGCATATCATCAACTGACTTTTATGGAAGACTTTGTTCCTCTCAAACATCATCACCCAATGTTAGCTATAGTTTTGTCAAGGTATAGGACCCTGTTTCTAAAATCAGAATATATTCTGTCCTATTTTTTTCTTTTGACTTTCAAGTTTTCCTTAACCCATAAAATTTACTGTTGGGATTGGCCTCCTTTCTACTACAGAGAAACAGTGCTAGAATGTGTGTGATAATGAAAACAGGAAAGAAAACATGTCCTGCCTTCAGTGAGCTTCCAATTTACAGGGAGACAAGGCACAGTCATATAAAACAGTTCTAGCCAGCATGAGGAAAAAAGGCAGTGCCTGGTGATTGTTAAAAAATAAAATAGCATCTGTAATAGAACAGATAATTTTGAAACAGAATGGCCCTTAAGATTTCTTAGAGAAAAATTTCTTTGATTTGGGTTCACAGGATGTATGCTGATAAGCAAATGACAAAAGGCAGGAACAACTGAGGGAGGGGAGGGTTGAAAGTTGATAGGGGAATTGTACTGCAAAACTTGTCCAATAAATGATAAAATGACTGCAGAATTCATTTGTTAAGAAGTCACTGAAGGGCCTCCCTGGTGGCGCAGTGGGTTAAGCAGTGCACTATGAGGCAAACCACAGCCACTGCAGCATGAGTTCGATCCCTGCTGCCGGCCAGGGAGGGGACCTACATGGTGCAGCAGACCTCTCCTGCTGTGCCCGCTGCTCCCCTCAGCAGTGTACTCCCGTTGATCTGCCTGTTCTGCTCCCCGTTCTTTCCGTGGTGAATCCTCTCACCTCCGGTGACTCTGGCCTGTACCCCAGCTCTTGTATGCATAAATAAATAAATCTTTTAAAAAAAAAAAAAGAAGTCCCTGAAATTGCATTCTTCCCAAGTGCATTAGGGAACAAGGTAAAGTTAGCAGGATTTTTGCAGGGAAGATAGAGGAAGGTTATCCATGATACAGTCACCAACACATAAATACACACCTCCATGCAATGGTTTCTAGACAGGGAAAGCTTGCTGTCAGGAAGCCAAAGGTCTTTCTCCCTGAGACTACTCGCTGGGACTCTGCCCTGATTTACCTGATCTTTCTTTCCCTCATTCCTTTTATGTCAAAGAGCTGCTTCCCCCTTTCTGTCAATAAGCATCTTCCTGAGGATCTTGTTTCCCTTGAGAGGATACCCCAAGACCTTCTCTTCAGTCTGTCTCTCTGCTTCCAGCAGCTAAGAAACTGGATTCTCCCCCTCTCTATTATCTTACTGCTAGGCAGGAAGAGTAGTCATCTAGGGAAAGCTTGACAAGTAAAGATGGAAAGCCAAAGTTCGGCCAAAAGATGAAAGATTCTTAGTATAAACCCTACAAAGGACCACTTAGAAATATATAAGCACAGGGACATGATAAAGGGAAATCTATCCAAGGGCGAGTTGGCCTCCTGGGTACATGACCTTTGCAATGAATCACAGTGAGCCCTGGGCATTGAACACATGTTCAATTCTCTGCTCTTGCCATCATGAAATTCTTATAACTTTTGAACAAGGGTCTCTGCAATTTTATTTTATGCCAGGTTCCTCAAGTATGTAGTTAGCTGGTCTTTGCCAGAGATAGTCTGGTGTCCAGTCTCTAGCAAAATACATAGCACATATTGTTTAAGTATTTGTTAAATAAAAGAAAAGTTGAAAAATAATAAATTGTGCTGATGAAATTGAAAAGAGAAGCTACCAAAACCTCAAGGCCTTCTGCATGTCCCAGTATAAGACAAGGAGGCTGGACCTGGGAAAGATTGTGTGCTCAACATGTGGGATTGAGAGTCAGAAAAAAATGGACTCTAGAATGAAATTTCTCACTACAAAATTAACTTTCTGAGATTTACTTTCCTTACAAGTAACTAATATGACTTCCAACCGCATTGGGGACTTTCCTAGTAATATTTGAGTTTATTCTCCAAAAAGAAAAGAACTGTAGGAGATAATGCAAAGAAAAATATAGTAATTTTTAAACAAACAGAATTTGAGAAATAAGGAAGTAAGTCACCAAGAAGGCAAAGAAGAAAGTGAATTTGTCACAAGAAAGTAAAATCTGGGGACCAAATAGAATCCTACATGGCGAATAATTAACTCAACCCAAGAAAAATCTCCAGCCAAAAAGAGGCACTTGATACAATTTTTTCTTAAAACATTTCACCCAAAAAAATAATTTCTGGTGGCAATTAAACACATATGTCTCACCTTCATGTGTAAGGAGTCTGTTATTCATGGTTTGACTTACTAAGTCTGCTCACAAAAATGCTATCTGCACCAATTCAATAGTTAGTGCACAAGATTTGTGAATCTCTTAAAATAACATTTATTGTTACAATCCATGATACATTGTGATGCTAAATCTAGTAACACTACAGGCTGACAATCTTACTTTACCACGAGGTTTTCCATTTCAGATAGCCTTGAAGTTGGCAAAGGGTCAATTTCTCACTTGAATCTTAATCAATGCCCAAAGTACCTTGAACGGGGAAACAAATGTTAGTATACATTAGATGGAAATTTACAATAGATACGCATTTGGTCTGTGGGGTCAGAGTCATATGCCCTATTAAAGCACATGGAATATCAACTATTTTGCCTCCTGCCTTGATATTGTTATTTCAGAAGGACTTTTCTGGCCAAGCAAAAGGCCCTGCAGTTGACAGAAACGCCCGTGTACACATATGGTCCTAGCCTTGCAGTTTAATGGGATCCTGATATCCCTCCCCATCAAACTTTATTCTCAAAGTATATGAGTACAGAGCCCTCAATATATTGTCAGTATTTTCAATCTTGGTAGTATGTTTTATAACTTTCAGAAACCAAGTTTAACTTCAAACATTTTAATCTATTACTAATATAATTTATTAAGATAAATGTCATTTGTTTCATACAATCTTAAATTAAACCTTAAAAATGCAAGAAAATCCAGAATCAATTGAGTCCTCAATCAGTAAACGTCCCAAGTACACAATTATTTTTTTTCCTCTTTGCCAGTGAAACATCCAAGTTACAATAATAAAATTAAAGTTCGATGTTCATATTAGACCTTCAGTCAAGTATTAAATATCAAGGCATCTGTGTACTATATTATTGTTTGTATGTTAGTGATGAGCATTATTGCTTTACTCACCTACATATGGCCATTTCTGTTCATTCTGTTATTAATCATTTTCAAGAATTCTCTATTTTAGGCACCATTTCCAAATGTCCTGATTAATTCTGTTTGCCTCTACATCTTTGTCCTTAGAATAAATATAGTTGTGAGATTCAAGACTGGAATTAAAGAACACAGTTTGGCAGATAATTTTCCCAAAATTACAATTTCCTTGGTCTACCAAGGCAAAAGAGACACATGCCCCCTCTAGATTACCCACCTCCTTTTGCTGATCATATATCCTTAGCACTTCTAAGTATAAGTCATACATTACTTTCATTTTCTGGACATTAATTTTTATGACAATTCTCAGAAATGAAATCTGTCATGGCAGACCTATTTTTTTGTTCAAATAACTGAGAAAGTATTGAGAGGCTGAGGATAGATGAGTATCATCAAACACAGTGAGTTCAAAGGAAACTTTCTAACTTCCGTGTTTATTACTATCAAATCACTAGCACTTACAATTAATTGAATAAAGAGAAAATATTTAATATTTAGATAAGAATTTGTATTCAACTATGCTAGAAAAAGATACTACAATATCTCTTTATATATGTTTTATCTTATTTTTTATTGAATTGAGGTAAATGTGTAATTGAGCTATGTAACTGACATGTAATATTATGTTTCTTGTATAAACATGATGATTCTATATTTGTAATACTATGAAATTATCTAGCTAATATCATCGGCATTGTTTCCACTTCTTTCCTTGTGTTGAGAAATGTTAATTCTCATAGCAAATTTCAAATACTCAGCACAGTCTCAGTAACTCAAGTCAACATGCTACACCTTGCATTGGTGCATATATTTTATGACTGGAAGCTTGTGCCTATGACACTTTCAGGCATGTACTCCTCTCCACTGTCTTATACACACATAGGAAAGATTACTAGACACTTTTATACATGCATATTTTCATCATGGTCACATAAAATGATCACTTGGAGGAAGAATCAGAAAAATGAAAAACTCCCTCAAAAGTCAGCTCTCAAAATAACATAAATTTCAAATCATGCCAATATCAATGCACATGGCACTGTGGCATTTGCCACTGTTGTTCCCAACTCTGAGGCCCACTTCTCACGCATAGGTGCACCAACCTGACTATTTCAGAAACACTGGCTTCATCCCACTCACCCCCAGACTCATCAGGCTCCTCATCAGCTGTAGCTAAAAAGAATATTCTAGATGCCTAGTTCCATGTCAGCACACTCAAAGGAGAAATGATATGATTCAGTGTTCCATGCACCTCTGTAAGTGTGAAGTCATTAAACAATAAACTTGTAGAGAAGCAGAAACAGATGATCTTTTTTCTCAGGGAGAACCAAGAGGATGCTTGACTTCCAGAGTGAGACATACCCCCGAAGTGAACAACAGGAGTTACCTGGCTACAGGAGAAAAACACTGGAAAGAAAAAAAATTTTTTTAAATCGGTCTTTTAAATTTTTGTTACCTGTATATTTGTAATGTACACAGTAATACATACCTACAATTTATAATCATCAATATATGGTATTGGTAACTTAGGTATTTATCTGTATGCATACACATATATGTTTAAGACTATAAATATGTTTGATGATAAGATATTGGGGCCCATGCCTAATTAATCAAGATTTTTATATAAGGATAGAAGTTTTCCAGGCTAAGATCAACCTGAACATCTTTTCTCATGGAAGTTCAAGACATTTCCATCCTGTCCCTACCACAATATCTGAGGACATTTATCCACATCTGGGGAGAAGCATTCTACACTGTTTTGTTGTTGCTGTTTTGGGTTTTGGGGGGTTTTGTTTGTTTGTTTTCAAAATAATACTCAGAGGAGACTATTTCACATCAGGAAATAACAACACTCCTAGATTTTTACAGGATTTTGAATTGGCAAATAAAAATAAAAATGGAGTAGTACAAAGACAGTGAGAAATTTTGTCAATAAGGATGGAACCCTGCAATGGAGTGGAGGTGGGGGAAGCTCAGCCTTTGAGATCAGAGAAAAATACCTTGCTCCCCACCCAATTACAGTACTAGGAATCCAGCAGATGGGGTTGGGGCAGAAACATTTCTTCATATACCAAAGTATGTGAGCAGAGAACTCAAACAAGCAAAGCAAAATTAAAAGTGCCCCTAGGTCAAATTCAAGGTAATCATCCTATCCATGCCAAGCTTTCATGAGTTCTTCATACTGATGTAATGCTACTGTGATAACATAGGCCCTGGTGTCCTGGGGACCCTAAGGGGTTTGTGATGGGGCCATTAGGTTCATCTGTGTCTTGCTTATCAGTAAATGTCAATTCTTACCAAAAGTTTGGACAGATTTAGAAGCAATTTCAAAGGCAATTAAAAGATATTTGAACCTGTCCTTTCCAGGAGATATTTGAAATCACATTCCTATAGAGACAAGATAAGTGGCACTTTTCAATGAATAATTTCTGAAGAAAGTTCATTAATATGCAATTGAATCACACTTTGGAGAAAAGCCACATAACTTGATGAAATATGGTTTTTCAAATGTGTTTTTGCTTCACTGTGTCATTCTATACTTTGTTCCTAGTAAGACAAATGGGTTCTTTTTTTTTTTCATGTGGGGACCACATGGGACCATAGACCTTAGTCATGTTATTTCACCATTTCTTCATTATTTCACTCAGGGGTTGACAAACGATAGCCTGTAGGCCAAGTCTGGCTTACCACCTGCTTTTGCATTATTGCCTGTGAGCTAAAAATGCTTTCTCCATTTTTAAATGGTTGGCAAAAAATCAAACAGAGAATAGTCATCATAAAAGTTGAAAATTATTCTGACTTCAGTATCTATAAAGTGTTATTGAAACATGCCATGACTTTTCCTTTACATGTTGGCTATGGACACTCTCACAGTATAATCCTAAAATATCTACTCCTTGGATTCTTATAAAGTCTGCTGATCTCTGACTAGATGGCCTAAAATATGGGATAACCATTTCATACCTTTAAAATCAGACTACACGTAGCCTTTTTAGTTTATTTGAGTCATATAGTAATTTCTCAAAAGAGCTAAATTCTGAGTGGTTTTACTGCAATTAGGTGGGAAAAGAAAGATGAATCTATCTTATGTATGTAGAAGTATTCTAATTGCTCATATTCTCATGCCCGCCTTTACTTAATTAACTTTACCAATAATTAAGGTTGCTAATTCATTCCACAATTGTACCACCCTCTGCAATGTTTTATCTGAACAGATACTCCAAAGTGACACCCTGAGCCCCAGAAGGCAAGTGAGCTAAATCTTGTCAAAATGAGCTTAGGACATGTGAAAATAAAAGTAAATGTTTTATTTTCTTCTTAATGCTGACACCTCGTCCCAGTCCCAAAATATATACCTCAAAAGCTTTATCTATGACAGTTCTAGATTGAGGACACTTTCAGAAAAACAACCAATTTAGAATTAGTCCAGAAACATGACCTTTCACTAAATGTAACTTCAAGAACAGTTGACAATGACACAGCTACCACCTCTCTTTATAAACAACATCAAGGGACATAAAATGACAACAAAACAAGCAAGAGGTGATAAGTAATTGGAGCCATTTCTCTTCCTTAGGATTCCTTTGTTTTTCCTCTCCCTGAAATGTCTTCTTCCCTTTCTTTCCCAGCCAAGTGCTGCTTGAGGTCTGAGCTCATATCTCTGCTCATATCTCATATCTCTGACCTAACTTTGGGTCATAACTATATTCAGATAATTCATACTGACCATGGTTATCTGGGCTTACTATTGGAACTCTTGGTATCCCAACTTAGAGACCAAATATATTTTAGTGGCAGGGGATACATTTATTAAAATAATAGTTATATCTTGTCTTTGTTGCTCCAAAGCAGTGGTCATGGGCCCTTATTAAACCACTTTCCATGTGATATCACACCTGCTTTTTGTTTGGTGTTGCTTTGTGTAGAACACATCTGTATCTTTACTTGGACAACTATCTTCCTAAAGGGGAACTTACTCGTGTCCTCTGCATCTTGGGTCCTCAGCATCAGCCCAGGATCAGAAACACAGTATGTACTCAGTGAAATGCTGCTGAATCATTTCACTTTCTTCTGTTTTACTTTTTAAAATACTTTCTTCAAGAGCCATTCATTTCTCATCATAGTTCCCATCAGCGACATGTTGATGGTGACTATACTCAAAACAAATGTGCAGTGTAAAATGGAAAAAACAGGCCTCCTTGGTGACTTGAGGGGTTGAGCGCCACACTGTGGGGTTTTGGCAGCTACTGCAGCGCAAGTTCAAGCCCCTGCCAGGGAGGGGACTCAACATAGTGCAGCAGACCTCTCCTGTCCCGCTTACTGCTCCCCTCAGCAGTGTATTTCAGTTAGTCTGCATGTTCTGCTCCCCATTTTGTCTCTGGTGAATCTTATCACCCACTGCACCTCTGGTCAGTACCCCAGCTCTTATATGCAAAAATAAAAAATAAAATCTTTTTTAAAAAATGGAAAAACCAACCCATCTCAATGCAGTAACATGTCATTAAAGTAGAGAATCTGTACATGTAGTGTTGTGCTGATTAACCGTTAGAGCAAAAATCAGAGTATTCTGTCTCTCTCCCTCTCTCTTCATACTACCTCCGTCTCACTGCCTCACTTCTAGTACACTTTGGTAAGAATCTGTGACAGGCTCCCTAACCCAGTTATGTCCACCAGCCTAGTTTGACTGTCCACCAGCCAAACCTCATTACAACACCCAGTTCAGTTCAGAACATGCCATTCTCCACTGAGCTAGTAGTTCAGGGAAATACTGTGCCCACCAACCACAGACCAACCAACAAGGCCTCTGCCCTACTGCTATGCAGCTTAGGGAAGCCAAACAGACCCTGTCCTAGACCACTGGCTCTCTAGGGAGAATAGAAGGTGAGGCCCAGTGGGGGCCTCACTTGACAGGGCCAGGCTTGACAACTCTCCTGACCCCAGACTTCTAGCTCCTGCTGCTAGCTGACCATTTTCTGGACCCAGACCTGCACCTTCACTCTGCTTCTCTAATGGTATGTGTTCAAAAAGCTCCTTTCTGTCAAAAATGACTAGTGTTGCTTTTTCTGATTTCTATGAAATTCTTGACTGATATAGATTGCATCAGATAAAACTATTCAGGCTAAAAGCAATTGTGGATGAAACTAGAAGAAATAGCAATATATTTTATGAGTACTAATAATAAATTATGAATAATAGTATACCTTATTGTTTTATTTAGTCTTATTATTTTATTTAGCTTCATCATTATAGTTTATACAACACTTAGTGATGTGACATTAATCTCACAAGAACCCTATGAGGGACATCAGTTCCCATCATTATCATCTTTTATGAAAAAGAAAACAAAGTATAGAGAGAATAAATCAGTGAATCAGAGCATAAAATAGTGTTGTTGGTTGACACTATTTACAAGTGATGAAATTTGGCTCCGGATATAGGCAGTCTGTCTTCACATTCTTCATTTTCAATAATGATATGAATAATTTAATTTTTATGATTTATAATGCTATCTACTATTTATTATGTACTTGCCATGTATGACACTTATCATTTTTCCTTCACAATCTTATATACAATATATACTTTACAAAGCCTAGTACTATTATTATTTTCTTGTTCTACAGGTATAAATAGCTTTAAGAAAACAAATGGGATAAAACTGATGACACAGTTTACTAAGTGGCGAGACCAAGATTTGCCCCTGATTGTTCAAGCCACTCAATCCTCATTGTCAGGATGGCCTCTCAGACAGCAGCTTTGTGTTTGCAAGACTCTTGAGCTCTAAATCTAACACTTGCGTCAACTCTCTATGTGGCCATAGAGACTTCTATACCTTCTATAGTGTCTTCATTCCTTCACTTACAAAATAGTAAAAATAAATGAGACACAATTCTGAAGTGATTTGAAAACTGGTATCCTTATAAACAGTTATTTAGATTTTTTAATTTTTACGTTTAGGAATTGGAAAGGTGATACTGTTTCCTGTTGGGTTGTCTAAAAGAAATACATGCATGGACAAGATCACCTATACAACATCACAGTGGTGCTTTTTAGAAAACTGCAATGTTCTAGAATGTGAACATTCTTAGAGCAAAGACTCACTCTGTTCAAAATGTTAATTAAGCACCCTTGGTTTAGGCCTTACATTATTCTACTTTGAATTTTTTTCCAAAAGAGGCTTTTGGCTGAGATCAATGTATTTCTGTTTTGCTTTTACCTGAAGCAGCATCTGGAGATTTTAATGGACACATATGAGCTTGAGCTACATGTGAATAATTGGGAATCACCCAACATAATTGTTTTTATGCAGGGCTTATTGCCCAAATGGCTAGATATAAATGCTACAGATGAGTCACTTGATACATGATATCAAATTTCAATTAGGGAAATTAAAGGAAATTCAAGTGGGAAAATTATTGTTTGTATCTCAAAAATAAGAACAAACATCAAATCATTTGGTAAGGACTCTGACATGGGAAAAAAAAATAAGGTGTAAAGAAAGGAATGAAAATATTTTCCATCTTTAACTAGAAAAAATGAGAACAAGGAAAAGTTCAGTTAAAAACCAGACCCTCTTTACTACTAACCTAAGAGCAAACATTTTATTCTAATTTCAAAACTTGTTCTCTAAATACAGACATTATATGACCAACACTGTAACTGAAGCTAGAAGTGATTGGGTAGCAAATTAATCCCCTGTTTTGCCCTCCCCTCCAACATTGAGTTGCTGTTGAGAGAACGAGGAGGCCACTGCTGTCCTTGGTCCTGAGCCTGTTTTTCCTATCCTTATCACCAGTGTCAGAATTGGTCCCACAAACTCTTCAGCCCAACATGTCATGATGCCATGTCAACACTACAACTATTTAAACTATCATCTGGACTCCTAGAGAAATATATGAATACAGACAAACAGAGTTCATGCACACTTAGGTGCATATATCTCCACTAAACACACAGTAATAAAATAACTCTTTATTCCATGCCTTAATAAAAACTATTACTATATCATGTAACTGTCAAAGTAAGCATGAACATAATTTGAAAGCATTTTAGAGGTGAACGTTGTAAAATTAACTTTCTCATTATCCTTCTATATCATAATACATTTTTACCTATAAGACAGGTTGAAATATTCTGAAGACTTTCTTAAGATTAAAACATTTTTAAAATGCTAAACTTTAGCCAAATTTGTGATAAGATGAAGTAAAACCCAAATATCTCAAACTTTACTTGCTTGGAATTAAATACAACCATTTCTTTTTTATATAAGATTCACCTGGGTTTACTGATAGATATAGCTCTCATTTAAATATCCCCTAGTTAAGTGAAATCTTTCTGTAAACTAATAGGGTGTTAAGAATAGGGTCTTTATAGGAAGACTGCCCAACTTCAAGCCTAGCTCTGACATTCTTAGCTGTGTGATTTTATTTTTCTGCTTCCTCAATATTTATCTGGAAAATGGGGACAATAACAGTAGCTGTAAGAATGAATAAATGCTTAAAACAATACCAGGCACATAAACCTTCATAACTGTATTCACTCATTTACTATTGTTCTTTATACTATTAACATTTTTAACATTCACACTGATATTGCTGCTTTCTACTCAGGGCACGTTATCTTGTTGCCAGCCCATTACCCCTGCTGCTGATAACTTTCATAATATCACACTCATCAGAAGCTATTGTCTGTGTTCAATGATTGTGGTAAGAATCCATGTCTCATAAGAACACAAGGGACTGAGGTGATGGTGCGCTGGTGAAATGGTGATGCAGAAACCATGAGGATTACAATTGACGTCAAGTATATATAAACAGAGAAGGAAAGAAAAAAAGAGAAAAATAAACAACTCAGAAAGCTAAAAAAAAAGGTAAAAAACTTTACTTTCAAGTATACATATGCTTCTAATTAAAAGGAAACGTAAAAAAGAAATCTATGTCTAAGGACATTTCCCATGAATGTGGGAACCAGTTCTGTTTTAACTCCCTATTTACAGGTGAAATTGGATGGAAATTTTAATGGGCAGTACTGGGTTTTAGGGCAAGAGGAATACTACATGACTCTTATACAAGTTGAGACCCATATCTTAAAGATGCAATTCTCTTGCTCTCTCTCTCTCTCTCTCTCTCACACACACACACACACACACACGCCCACACTTCATAGTCACACCACTTTGGCAGATCATACATATCATTGCTCCCTCACATACTCAACAATCTCCTGCTTCAGTGGATCCACTGCAAATATCCTCATGCTTTAAAGTCAAGAAGCAAACTCACTTCTAATCCCCAAAGTGAAAAGATGCTTGTTACCTCACCCTTGGGGAAGTGGTGTCCTCCCAAATTTTTCTTTCAATATGGTTAATAAAAAAAAAAATGTCCAATGTCTGTAGGAAGCCTGATAACGGGATGGTCTGATCTTAGTAGACTCAAAAATACAGGTACTACTTCCTACTAAAATGCTCACTCTCAAAATATAGATCCAGAATAGATGCAGCTATAAGT
The DNA here is from genome assembly GCA_019455555.1 of Galemys pyrenaicus. Taxonomy (NCBI): domain Eukaryota; kingdom Metazoa; phylum Chordata; class Mammalia; order Eulipotyphla; family Talpidae; genus Galemys; species Galemys pyrenaicus. The sequence continues at coordinate 3,663,309 of JAGFMF010011791.1, read as the reverse complement.
GCTGAAATAGATCTACTTAAACAGAATACGTCCCTCAATTTCCAAACTCTTATTATTTTGTATACAAAATTTGGGTCATAACTATAATCAGGTAATTCATACTGGCCATGGTTATCTGGGCTTACTATTGGAACTCTTGGTATCCCAACTTAGAGACCAAATATATTTTATTGGCAGGGGACACATTTATTAAAATAATAGCATAGTTCAAAGTTGTTATACTTCCTAGAGTCTGAATTGTTCATTCTTATGTGTGTTCTCTTTAAATTTTAAAGTGGAACAGAAAATATATAAATTTATTTAAAAAGAAAGAAAAGGAGAGAGAAAAGAGGAAGGAAGAGAGAAGGAGGAAAAAGGGAGATATATATCTTTGTGTGTGTGTGTGTGTGTGTGTGTATAAAACTCCCTAGTACTTGTTGTCCTTGATTAAAAATAACATGATTTTGGATTGCTATTTTCCTGCAAATAAAAAGCAAAAGCTAATCAAATATGATATCTCACAACATGTGCTCATTTTCTGTCAAAAGCCTTTGTGCTCTCATTGTTTCAAAAACCTTTAGTTCCTTCACTTCCTAAGAAGACAAAAATAAGACTAGAGGTAACATCTGAGGCCAATACATTTTTTATTTAAAAAAATCTCTAGTTAATTTTATTTTTCAAATTATGACTTTGGCCAAGCTTTATCAAAATCAAGGTTTGGATTTATGCTTTGTTTTGGAGTCTTATTGCTTCTCAGCCTTTTGGCTAAGATCAAGTGTTTTGGAGTCTTTCAATGTAATCATAAATATGTATCAGACTAAGAGTGAATATAGGCGTGTTCCATTTGTTGAAACTAGCAAAATAAATATTATTAAAATAATTGTAAAGCAATTATTTCAATACTTAAATAATAGAACAAACTGTATTAATGTGTGTGAGCCACGGGGCATGAATAGTTGTAGCACCCACAGAAATCACAACTCTCGCATGCCTCCTTCTCTCCCCTGTGCAAAGTGATTCTCAGGACTCCATCTCTTGAACAAGTGGGTGGATTGGCCACCTCAGAGATAGTGAATCATTTGGGAAATACAGATTCAGATCCCTGGGAAGGAGCATAAAAGATGTAGAACAGATGCCCGCACAGATGGAGGAATAAAGGACAGCCAGCAATCAAATATTTAAAGGGTTTTTGGGTGTCTTAGACATAAGAAGCCAATTGAACACAACTTAGGGAAAGAAGCTTTAGAATAGAAGCATAATACCTGGCTAGCTATAGTCAGGTCATTTAAGCTACACAACACATCCTTGCTCAACCATTAAGTAAGGAAATCGGAATAGCTAACCTGTTAGTGTCCTTTTTGTTCTAAAATTCAGCAATTCTACATGAATCACATCTCCTTATTTATTGTATTTGAATAAACTCTACTGGCTATTAGAGGAAAATAGTGTAATACAAAGATGGAAAAATAAAGAGTTTGGATTGTTATGGTGCAGGGCATTATGGCAGCAACTTCTTATTAGTTTCTGATTATGGTATTTTTAAATTAGTAATTTCACATCAGGATTCAAGGTAAACAAGTAGATAAAACAGAAGGTAAAACAAGTAGATAAAACAGAAGCAAACAGAAGCAAAACAAGTAGATAAAATAAAAATAACAAACAAATCTGTGTATCACAATCTTCTCATCAGGCATTATAAAAACCCGTAAGTCATGAGTGTTTTGTCTTGAACCATTGACCTTCAGATGTTCTACATTCTATGTTGATAAAAAGAAAATCATTGTATTTTGAGTAAGCATCTTGAAGCATTGTGCCTTTATGACTTCATTATCAGAACATGGAAATTAAGACAAATGGCAAAAGGCTTTGCTATAAAACAAATGTGCAATATTTTCTAATTTCTACAATTTCAATTAAAAGATATGGTGTCAAGATCATAAAGACAAATATGACATCAATTTTGGTAGAACAGCATTATAGAAATCAGATCCATTTATTTGAACTCGATTTATTGTTTAAACAATATTTAATTTGTCTAGCAATTTTCTATCCAAGGTTATAGAATTTATTTAAATTGGTGCCATTTAAATAATATTGATTAGGATTTCCCACTTACAGAGGTTCCCATACAATATTTTTCTGAGTCTCATTTTGTTACTTTTCAGAGCAAGCTAGTTTGAACCAATGGTTGGTTTAATTGGCCTTATCCAAGGTAATAATACAGATTTGAGCTCCTTAGGGTATATTCCAGTATAAAGAATGATTTCCTGGGGGCACAAGGGGTTAAGTCACAGCTATGAAGTTATTCGCAGTCACTGCAGCAAAAGGTTGAACCCTGACCAGGGAAGTGACCCATATGGCACAGCAGACCTCTCCTTATCTCACCTGCTGCTCCCCTCAGCAGTATATTTCGGTAGATCTGCCTGTTCTGGTGAATCCTCTCACCCTTCCCCCACCCTGAACCTTTGGCCTGTACCCCAGTTCTTGTATGTATAAATAAATAACTCTTACCCCAAAAAAGGAATGGTTTCATTCTCTCTACCATTTTGGTAGAAATTTGCTTTTTACTACTTGAGCCACTTGACATTGTAGTTTATGTTATTTCAACTCTTATTATTTGGCATGTGGCCTTCTCCTAAGCCACTTAACTGACTCCAATGTTTCATTTTTATGAATGTCAGAATATCATTTTGTTAAAGGAAATCTCATTTTTATTACCTAGTTCCAACAAATGAAGTGGTTGCAAATGTGTTATGTACAAGCTATAAGACACTGATGAAATTCATTTTCTTGAAAGAATGAAAGCACATATAATGTCATTCTCTCTCTATTGGTATCTGTATATGAGCAGCACACAAAAGCAAGAAAAGAAAAGAAGAGACTGTTGTTAAAACAAATCATTTCCTGGAAACTCAGAGTGTTCCCCTTCAAAAGATGAGAAAACAAACAAGATTTTGAAAAGACAAATGATTTCAACCAAGCAATTTTCTTCTGTTCTCTTCTCTGTCTTTATTACTCATTTAATAAATTTGCTTTTCTTCATCTGTTTTTAGTGTTCATACAATCTTGATCTTAGACAAACTATAGTAAAAGGTTCAAATTTTCATGTATGTCTATGAAACATCATTTTACTTAGTAACCAAATAAATGTCTACCAGTTGTATTTAGACTCTAAGAATTCTGTAGGTAAAAATTTTTTTAATATGTCTTATACATAGGCTTGAAGAAATCTATTTCTAACCTTTGCTTGACCTCACTTTCAGCGCTAGGCTTCATCCACATAGAACTGCTTTTATAGTTTGTGAATGTTTCATTTAATCACAGCAACAGAATTTTCTTTCAAAATACCCTTCTCTGACATTGCTCCCAGAAAAAAAAATTGTCAGAGTAGATGAAACATAAAAAGGAAAATTCTTTTGAAAATTCTTCAAACACCAAATACCTTTTAGAAGTTTCATCTAAAAGTAAAGAAAAAAAATAATTATGGATATGCCACATATATTCTCCAGTTACCTCCAGTTATCCATCTAATTAGCAAAGTCCTTTCCCCTCTGGTGCCACTGAAGGAGAAAATTCCACTAAGTATTTGTTCATTGCACAAACACACAGGTAGGATCCAGTCAAAAGTCATGCATGAATATCAGATTTTTTTATTACATCACAGAAGAGGTGGATGAGGGTTCCTGAGTTCCTAGCTTTCAATGTCACAACTATAGGTAAGCCCATTGATTACAATGAAAGAATGAAGCAATTCAGACATGTACATAAGGAGGCAAAAATATGTACAAACCCTTTCACATGTAAACTCACAAACCTGCTCTTCAAAGCAAATAAAATTTTTGCTGTCTGACTTTGGAGACCTGTAGGTCCCACACTGCCTGATAAATATATTCAAAGCTGATATGACAATATCTTAGCAGAGAAATTCAGCTAACAGGCTATTCAAAATCAAACAGCAAAATTCTCCACATGCAGCTGCCATAGAACTAAAGGAACTCTGCACCATTAACTTTATCCTACAGCTCTGTCATGCTCTTTAGGATCTTACACCCTGTTCACACAAAGAAGGTCATGCCTCTACGATTCCTATCTGAATTTCAAAGACATTTTTCACAGTAATGGAAAAAAAATCCTAAAATGAGAATAAAGCCATAAAAGACCCTGGACAGCCATAGCAATTCTGAGAAAAAGAACAAAGCTGAAACATCAAACTTCCTAGTTTCAAACTATTCCACAAAGATACAGAAATCAAAACATTGTGGTACTGACAGAAAAAGAGACAGAATCAAGACCCAATAAATAAATCTCCATAAGGACAAATAATATTTGCCATAGGAATCAAGAATATACAGCAGTGAAAGGACGATCTCTGCAGTCAATGGTGTTGCAAAAGCTAGATAATCACCTACAGAGAAATAAAAGTAGACCCTATTTTATACCTCTCACAAAAGTGAACTAAAAATACATTAAACCTAAGACTTAAAATGATGAAAAAATAATGGTAGACCAACAGGATCCTTGAGTCATTACTTCCTTCAGGGACCCCAGCATTAGGTGTCTGGAATGGAGCCCAGAATGTAAGAACCAGTTTCTTTGCTAAAAGGAGAAATGGAAACTGATAGGGTAGAAAGACTGAGAAGCAGTAATGAACATTCAGTTTATTGTCTTCAAGAAACTAAATACATGTACTTCGCTGGCCTAGGAAGTAGAGTGGTTAATTCTCAGTCAGAGCATAGCTTATGCAGCTGTTTGACAAAGGGAAACAGGCAATCAGCAACAGGGTTCACTAGTGGAAAAAAACATTCATCTTTCTCTGTAAAGTCTCTACACTCCTGAGATTGTCTGTGCTGACTGTGGGAAACCGGGGATGACACACTCATGATCTCCATCCTATGCCTGCTCAGAAACAAGCTGCCAGCAGCCACCATAGTTCAGTCTGCCCAGGTCTTGCTGTGTGTGTGTGTGTGTGCCCTGGGAGTCAGTAGAGGTGTGGGCTTGGACCTGGCATGATTTCTGGTGCTTTTTCCCCTCCACAATTCTACCCTGTGTCACACAAAACAGCAATGGCATATAAAACATAAAGGGGGCATTGCTGACACTAGAATGGTAGCCATATCACAATATAGAAACACCAGATCAATAGGCGGCACACCTTAAACTTACACAGTTATGTGTTAAGATTATATCCAAACATAGCTGGAAAAATATTTCCAGCCAACCCACATGTCTTGAACATGAACAGCTCTACCAGCATCCACTACGCAAAATTTTTTAATTTATAAGTTTGATTAGAAATAAAGTGAGCTGTCACACATCAAAGTCATCTCTGGGGACTTACTGGACTTTGATTAGTTTTTTCAAATGCTAACCCACTGCTTCTGGAGTGTGTGTTCCTAGTTAGACTGATACAATTGTTAATTAACTGTTTCAATTTGGTCCCACGGAGTGTGGTGTGTGTATGTGTGTGTGTGTGTTTGTGCACGCACAGTGCGTGTGTACATTCCACTGACTATCCAAAGAGTTTCAAAGTAAATCATATCCAATGTAGCCATTTTCAAGGATTCAGAATAGATCACTTAGCAAAAGTCATGGATAGTCCAGGTATTTTCTTAGATCTGGAGAGAGATGATTTTAAGGGTCATTGGTCTCCTTTCCCCCAAAATCCTACACCCCAATTACTGTAAATGACACAATGAAATCATCAAGAAATATTCTTTGAGTTGAATTGAACTGATTGGATTCAGAAAGAACAACATCTTGCCACATTCCTTTAGGTTCCAGCTCTAGAAAAACCAGCACTCACAGTGGAGCCTGCTTTATTGTTGATACTCATGTCACTGCTCAACTCCCAGGACTCTGAAGTCAGGTTCAATAGGAGATGAATTATCCCTGTGGGAACTGTGAAGACAGCCCTTATCCAAGCCTTAAGCTTTCCTTTAAATAAGATTTCATTTTTAGAAAATGTCATAAGGCTTTATGATCATAGGCTTTAGATACTATATATTTCCTGTCTTATTTTTCTCTCTGCTCCTTGAAAAAGATGTTTTTGAAAATTGCCAAGTTTTTGCTAGATTAAGAAAAAAAGGGGAAACTGTCCACACCAATAGTTCTTGCTGTAAGGAACTTCAAGGATCTGGAACAACCTTCCTCCCAAGCTCACTGACTTTTACTGCATGCCAGATGATTGAACAGTGACAGGTCCTTAGTGTTCAGCTCAATGGGACATTTCTGCTCAACCCCTAAACTACTAGACCCTGAAAAACTTGAGTTTCCCGCAAGATCTAATCAATCTCACGAGGACCCTTGTCTTAGTAGGAGCTCTATTTCTCATGCCTAGTTATTGGAAGGGTTATGGTTAGGCATAAAGGCTTCTTTAGTTGTTCATTCAAAAGGAAAAGAGATTCAATTCACCCCATCCTCACGGTATTTAACAGTAAAAGCAATTTGATTTCAAAACCAAAATTCAGAGGGCATGGTGTTCAATGCTAATGATGAAATTCAGATATGCTATGAAGTTCACCAAGTAGTACACTGTGAACCTATAAGCACAATGCTTATTTGTGCCAAACCTAGGATCTTTCCTATCCAGCTTGAAAGGATCACTTTTAACCCCTTCTTCAGCTCAACACAGAACACTAGCCTTAAGTAGCAACACATTATCTGTATGTTTTTCTCTCCCACAATCGAACTCCAAAAATCAAAGAACTCATGATTATTTCTTTAGCACATTAGAATATTATCAGGAACCTTGACTGACTCCGAGGACCTTTAAATATACCTATTCCTAACTCTGCTAGTCAAGTTCTCAGTCTCACAGACTGATCCAGTGACACCAAAGCCCTAAGGATATGATGAAACCCAGAGAATGGACTAAATTGATCAGGAGCAGCCACTGAGTGGTTTCCTGTCCATGATTTAAAGATCAGAAACGATGAGCAGGAAACAGATACTTGCAACATTCTGGATTTAAATGACAAAAAAAAAAAAAAAAAACCCAAGTAGATCAGAAATAGCCATCGCTTCCTAAAAGATGGGAATGGTACCTGGCAATCTGGGACAAGAAGGCCAATGAGATCAAGGACAGCACCAAGACAGCTCTCCCCAAATTCACCATGGTAACTTGTGTTGACTCTGACATTGATAGACTTTGGGAAATTTGAAAGTTAAAGAAAAGTAAATACCCATTGCAAAAACAAAATGATAAGAGAAAATAAAATGGTCCAATTTCCTTAATCTAAACAAAGTATAAATCACTATGATTAACACAGAAAATTTTGTTAACTCTGTCTCTACTTTAATAGTGGATTAAATATTATTAGTTATCAGTTAATTATACTACAAACATGAAATACGATCAATCAATCGATAGAGATAATGTAAATAGATAGAAATAGATGACATACAGATAGAAAGATAATGTGCTATAATTTCATAGCACATAGCAGGTCAGTAACTTCACATGGATTAGGAAATGAAATTAGTGCTTTAATGGATGATGCACAAGACATGAAGCACTACTGAGCAGGATCTGGATTTGATATTTTGGTCTCACAAAGCTGTACCTCAGCTATGTTAGGAGTTTAAAGACAAAAGGTGCTCTTTGTTAGCCTAATACTAATGTGCTAAAGGGAGGAAAGAAATCTTGATAGTAAACCTACAGAAAACGAAGAGCATATCAATTGAAATGAACTATTTTATTCAAAAACCTACGATTCACAGCATTATGAGAAAAGTCAGAAATCAAACAAATGTATTGCTTGCAAAATCACTTCACATTCAAGGCATTCACACATGACTTTCAGTAAGTATATTCATTGCAGGAATGACAACTAAGGCCCTGAGGATTCACCTTCCTGAAAACAATACAATTGCACAGGTTATAGATTCTCAGATGAAATACTGAACAAAAACTAGTTCAGACTTTGCAGTAGTGACTTTTTGACAAAAATCTACCCTAAATATTTCATGGTGCATGCTTAGGCCAAGAAATTATTTGTTTTTATCTAAAATTCAAATTTAACTGGGCATATCTTGTTTTTATCTGCGAAAGCCAGCAACTCTACTTGGTTGTCAAGATAGACTTGAATTTCTAAACACAACAAAAATATCTTCTAGCTTGTCATGAAACTACAATCAAATGTACAATTTCTGACAGACATTCCCAAGCTAACACATTTTCTTGTCATTTGTAGCAAACACTCAACCATGAGCATTGTTTGTATTCTAAGTGACTTTAGAAAAAGTAAAAGGAATGACACTGTCCATCCAGTACCCCAAGTCCTTGCCACGCTATTTCCCTTGCTGTTTATAGTGAACCAGCAGTTGTAGGTATAAAATTACCTCTTGAGGTTTTGCTCAGGGAATAGAATGAGGTAGAGGAACACTAACCTGAGCACAAAATTTAAGGGAGGATACCAAAACATCAGTAATCAACTAAATATCATTTTATTGCAATATTTTTCTTTTTTTCCCCCTCTTCTTCTTTATTTATATATATTTGACATCAATTGTGGTCCCCAGGAATTTCCCACCACCATTTCACCAGTACACTATCACCTCAGTCCCTTGTGCTCTTTCTGCCCTCAACCCTCTCCCTCCCCTCTCCCCAAAAAGTATTTCTGATTTGTCCTTGTCTTTTTGTTTTTGTTGTGTTTTTTTTTATTATTGCTATTTTTCTTTTGTTTCACCACTTACTTGGTTCCTTTATATTCCTACTAGGAGTGAAACCATCCTGTATTTTTCTTTTGCCTTCTGACTTATTTCACTGAGCATAATCCCTTCTAGCGCCACCTATGTTTCTATGAATGACTCTAATTTATCTTTTTTGATTGCTGAATAATATTCAAGCTATACAAGATGTACCACATCTTCTTGATCCAATCATCTGTTTGGGCACATTTAGGTTGTTATTGCAATATTTTTCAAAGTCAACCTTATTGCAAAAAAATCCACCGTGAACAAAATATCAAAAAATGCTAATGAAGACAGACTGTGACCCTGCATTTTTGTGACTCAAACAATTGTCTCTCCCTAATCCTAGCTTAATCTTCATGACTTGATGAACACCCAGAATTTCCTGCCTGCTCAACAGAGAGTGGTGGTTCCTGTGGTCCAACTCTGTGTGCTGTTATTTTTGTAAGCAGGATGGAGAGGCTCTGAAGTCAGCCTCGGCTCCTGCTCTTCACCAGGCTGTGCCTTGCACAGTCTCACTATCTCTATGGGGATACTATTTCCATTGTAGCCATCATCGATTAGAATAATTTTCTTTTCTCTAATTTGTATGAAAATATTCTGTGGACAAGCAGTGACTCCATGCCTTTGAATATTGTGCCTTAAATTGCTATGCATGTCTAATCTCTCTGAGCTAAAAAGTGCTATCTTTTCAGATGGAAATATGGGATGTTGGTTTTCCCTTATTTTCAGTACAAATAGCATATTCCTGAACAGTAGTAAGGAGAATTTATATAAAAGCATCAACTGGATCTTACTAATTAGTGTGGGGAAAATGCAGTTTTCCATTGATCTTTAGAACATTTTGTCAAAATAGTTAAGATCTTCTTATTGGTCATATGTGGATATTGAAGTCAAACATAATAAAACTAATATTCATGTAATACACTGAAATTAAAACATAGATGTCAGGGTCAGGGAACAATTAAACTTAGGCATGTGAGAGGAGCAGCTGTCCCAGGAAAAGGTAGATGTTCGAGAGCGATAAACCCTTATCTCTGGCTGACTCCAGCCTGAGCAGAAAAATAAGTTCCAGTTCCTTGTTAAAATTTTCCACCCAACCATTTATCCATCCCACCTAAGACCTATAAAACCTCTCTTGCTCTCTTTCAGTGTGACTCTGCCACCCCTTGCTTCAGAGCCTTGCCCGGAAACTGGCCTTAAGAGACATCTCTTTTCTGAAACTGTGTACATGGTTTTTGGCGACCTTTCAATGGAAGATTAAATTATTTTATTTCTTTGTGAAAAAAAAAAAACTTTCTTCTTATCATAAAATTTGCAATATGGAGAGAGCATCTATTTTACACATTGGTGTACTGTCATGATCTTTTCTAGATCTGGATCTGTTTGTAATATTTATTCCTTCACACATTTGATGTCTTGAGTCATCCCCAAGAGTTCCTCTAATGTGAAGTTCTTCCTGTGTCATTTGCTCTGAGAAACTATCATTGTCATCACACTTTCCTCATTTATGTTTGTAAGTTCCCATCACTAAGTCCCTCCAGCTGCATACCTAGAACCTCAGAAATATTGGCAATTTCACAACAGTCCCACAGTCAGCAAGTTCTCCTGTAACTGCACTTGCTTTTTTTCTTTTTTTAATTATTTTTTTAAATATTTATTTATTTATGCATATACGAACTGGGGTACAGGCCAGAGATGCAGGGGGTGAGAGAATTCAGCAGAGACAGAGTAGGGAACAGAACAGGCAGGTGAACTGAAACACAGTGACAAGAGGAGCAGTAGGCAAGAAAGATGGGATCTGTTGTGCCATGTGGGTCACCTCCCTGGCTGGAGATAGAAATCATGCTGCAGTGGCAGCCAATAGCTTCGTTGTGCTGTGACTTAACCCCTTGAGCCACCAGGGAGGCCCCTTCACTTACTTTCTATTTGAATTTGACTCCCTGCCTGATGACTTCTTATTTTTCCATTGGGCTTTCATCTTTGTTGGCCAGTTTCCTCTTATGTCTACAGGTCTTGTGAAATGTTATGTGTTCTCTGCAGTGCCCCAAAGTCACTGGACTAGAAGCCTTGGCCTTTGCTGGCTTCAGCGGCTGCGGCGCCCCCGCCAGCAACACCACTGCACCGCTGCCATACAAAAACCATTACCA
>JAGFMF010011791.1:3635438-3646947 GCA_019455555.1 Galemys pyrenaicus | reverse complement strand
GCACAAGGGACTGAGGTGATGGTGCACGGGTGAAATGGTGGTGGGTACCCCCTGGGGACTACAAATGATGTCAAATATAACTAATAAAAAAAAATATTTAAAAAAAAAAATGTTATGTGTGATTAATACTGATGTCAAGAAGCAACACAACTACATGTTTTGCTCCTGTTCGTTATAAACCAAAGAAGAGCTGCAGAATAGCTAATCACCAGCAGACTTCGAAAGAATTGCTGTGATTGGCCATTAATTGTGAGACCAGTTGTTTATGTGATGATTTTTGCACTAAAGAGCCATCAATGAACTGTATGCTTTATGTAATAACACACAGTTAATTTATAGTTGTAACTGCAATTTGAATCATAATGTGTTATTCAATTTAATTGTATATGTTGGAAATATGCAAAGAGAGGACCACCTATATTTTAATCTCTCTTAATATTTCTGGAGTTAAAGAAAAATAGGTTGAATCTAAACCAAGCTACATAATCTAATTTAGCAATTTTTTTTCTTCTATTTCCATGCAGAGTATATTTCATAAAAGTAGATCTTTTAGTTGCTCAGTCACTTTTCTTTCCAAAATAGAATGCATTCTCATGTTCTTGTCCAAACTAGCACACTCATTGAAAAAATAAAAGGGATCCCTAGGGCCCATTCTCTTTTCCAGACAACATATGCATGACATTGTCTCACTTCTCAGCAACCATGCAGAACTCAACCCCCCTCCAACCTCCTTATATATGTCCCCAGATATAGTCTGGAGAATTTCACAGTCTCCCCTAAAGTGAGGATTCTGCATGCAAGGCAACATCTGCTAAATAGAAACACCTATTGAGTCTTAGAAGACAGAAGGCAGCCCCACGAGCCTCAGTATCTCCTGTGGTCCTCTAGGATATTGACAGCAGAAGTCTTTAAAGCTCAGTCCCTAGTTTCATGAGAACCAAGAAGCAGACATAGACTCAAGAGTGGATTTCCCCAGGAAGTCCCATGTTGCAGTATAGAATACAGGCAATTCCAGACAGTATATAAGCATCCCTATACTCTATAATCAATCCCTTTCTGCTTTAACTCACTAGAGTGGAAATTATTGTTTGCAATAAACACCCTGAGATACACAGATGCTAACTGGCAGACTAGCTCAAATGATGCTATCCATCCAACTGCTTTCTTTCCTGTGTAGATTTTCTAGCAATAAAAACAATTTTATTTCTAGCGATATAAACAATTTCTAGCAAAAAAAAAACTATCAGACAACAAATAAATATAGTTCTATCAGATCCAGCAAACACACATTCTATTTTCAACTCATCAAACTTCTTAAAATTAAATCAAAGAGCAAGACATCTTTAATATGTTTTGATTTCCCCATTTGACAAAACACTGGACTCCAAAGTTGTCAGAATTCTAGTTTCTTACTCCTACCCTCAATGATTCCCACTTAAAATTAAAATCCATACCTTCTAATAAAGACATGCCTGACAAGCAAGCAACACAGAACAAAGGATGGAGATGAAAGGAAACCAAGGCTAGAGGGAAAGCAATACAAGATGGGCTGAACACTTTATCCCTTCAAAAAAGATGGCCTACACTACCCCAAGAGAAGAGTAGGAAGAAAGTAATTTCTTTTAAAATGTCATGGAGATATTTATCATCAGTGAAATTTCAGGTTGATTTTTCAGTCTAAAATGTTGAAAGCACCACATTCTTTATCATTCTCCCTGTTGTGATAACTAATGTTTACAGTTAGTTTCTCAGTAAAAAGACCTTATCTAACGTCTGATGCCAACTTCCTCCATGACTTTAGGTTAGTCATTGAACTTGAGTCTCTAATTCCCAATCTGTAACTAAGAACTGTGGTCTAAATGGTCTGTACTATTTCTTCCAGGGCTAGCCTTATTTGTTTCTAAAATTTCATATCTATCATTTATATATTCCAGACCCAAATTAATGCCATCGGGACTATGAATTCATTTTATGCTCCCAGTGAGAGCAAATAGACACCACAAACAGAAACACTGGCTGCTCTGCAGGATTTCTAAACAATTTAAAGTGCTAAATATCATTTAATATTTTGATGAGGAAAAAAATTATAAATTTAATCATGTCTTCTTTACTAAAATTATGGTTTCAGCTCAATGAGTTATATTTAACTAGTATTTGTTGCATGATTATTATCTATCAAACACTGCCAACACTTGATGTATATGATCTCATTTGTCAACCAGATGAGGTACTTTTTCTTTTTTACAGGTCAAACAACAGAAGCAGAGAAATTACAACTAAGTTGATACAGGAAATGGAATTTCTGAGTTGAAAGTCTAGGTTTCAAACATAGCAATTAGATATCAGGGACTATGTATTTAACACCAAAGCAAGACTTCTATCTCTACCTTAGTCTATTCCTAAAAGGACCGCCAGCCAGTAAGTAAAAATACTTCCACTAATTTTCATAGAAATTATGATATATCCCATCTACTTTAAAATAGTCAAATAATTTTGTAAATAGAATCTACCAATTTAACAATGAAAACAAATGTAAGTTAATTAAAAAACAATTAACTTACATTTATTATTAAAAATTACATTATTACTGAAAATATTTAGTCTTACTGCAGTCACTAAAAGTGGGTGGTGGTCTAAGGATGAAAGAGATAAGGCAACATTTTGTGAGTTATATCACTATGCTCATCAAACTCTTCAATTTGGAGGAACAGGATCCACTGTTGCACTCAAAACATAAAATTTGACAGAAATGTAAATTTAATAAAAAATAAAAGCTAGACACAACATTTAGAGACAAATACAAAAACAACTGAACAAAGACTCAGAGAATATGCTTTCATTTTCATTTTCCTTGTTTGGCCACATATCCAAAGGGAAAATTACTAGGCTTCTCTAAACATAGCACATGTTTCAAATGAATCCCATATTCTATTATATTACTAGAGTCTATTGTGTTGAGTGGCCAGTGAGTGTGTCTTTGCTTTTAAGTATTAATATTGAAGTACAAGCATATTTACATAGTGTGTCTTGGTGTTCATAGGTTATGCACTAAATAAATAAAATGATTGTCTGAAAAGTGGTTTGGCTTTTTAATAACTGCTATAAGAAAAACTAGTTAACTAAGCAGTGAAGCCTCATAATCCCAATGTTATCTGGCATTATCTGTGTGAAGTGCAATGTCACAGTTTTGCAATGTGCCAACTTGGTTAAGCAGAATAATGGTCCCCAGAATTCCCTTTTTTGTTTGTTTCTGGTTAAGATGAGCTCCAAGAGTTATATCTCACAACAGTTGGAGCACAGAAAACAACAGAACTTTATACATGTACGTGCACACACACACACACCTTTCCCTATGTATTCAACCAAATACTGTTCCAGCTACTCTTGTGAATGGAGTTTGCAGATGTACTCTATTATTTCCATTTTAAATTTTTTATATAAATTGTTCATTGCATTATAACATTATATAAGATTCATATGTTCTGGCTGAAGATCAGAGTATGGATATACAATAATAATTTCATCACCTGTCCAACTCTATTATACCATTACCTCTGCTTTCTCAATTCACACACACCCCTTCTTGTACCCACTAATTGGTTTGATAGTCCAAAAGTTTATTTTTGCTGATATGTTTGCTTACTTAAAGTACTTATTTAATTGACTTTTAGTTCATTAAAAGTTATTAGTTCATATTTGGGGTGTTCATCATTTAATAAGTTGGAAGTCCATAAAAAGATGCCATAGGGTCTTCCTTCAATCCAGGGACCTCAGTCATCAGCAAGGTGTACAATCCATTTCCATGGATCTCCCTCTGTGACAGTCTGTCTGTAGACAACAAACTTTAGCCCATGGTGTTCCACACAGTTCATGAACCTCGCTTCCTGTGAACCTGCCCTCTGGTCTTTGTGTAACTGGATCCCTGCTGCCCTCAGGAGCCATGGGGCAAGGCAGTTTTGTTGAGGTTGGGGCATGTCTGTCTCAGTCCACTGCCTGTGGACATCACACACACACCCAGTCCCAGCAAGAGGAGCTCCAGTCATGGCTCCCTGGAGATAACAACCTCCCCTGGTTGAGCCTGCCCTGACCTCAGTGCAGGCCAGGCCAGGTTTTTTCCCTTTTTATAGCTAGCTGTAGGCTCCTAAATGGGCAAATCAAGTTCAAACTAAATGGAACAATCAGGTTCGATTTTTCATTAGTTAATTATTCAGATTGAAAAAGTGGAAAATGAGCTAATTTGGTGCTAACTAGTCCAATCAGACACTTAGCATTGAAAACAGCCCAATCAGGCTTGTAGGGTGGGGCACCCTGAAGGTGATATAAAACACAACAAGCACCAGTTTGATTCATTCATCTCCTGACCTTCTAAGAAGAACCACTCTGCTCCCTGCCTCCAAAGAGAGAAGTATTCATTGGATGACATTAACAGTGAGTCTTCAGAGAGGAAGCATTCATGGGGCCACCTTCAAAGAAGGATTCCACAGATGACCCCTGAAGATAGCCTGATGCTGTTGAATATGTCACTACCTTAACTGGTGTCCTGCCCACCCTTCATACTGCTGCTTTGGGCTGCTTCAGTGTCATCTCACCTTCTAGGACTGCCTTTGTTTGAGATTTCTGGACACTGCAGACATGATCTGGGATAGTGATAATATATGTGGCCTTTGAAACTTTTTTTCTCCAGTGTCCTGTTTGTTAAATGAACCCTGTTGTTTTGGACTTAGAGTCTGAGTGGTCTTGCAATTCTGCTCTCAGGTGACAACACTTTGGCAGTAAACTGTTCCCCAACTTAGGAACTGTATTTTGACAACTGTTTTGTCAAAAACAGTTTTTGGAAACTGTTTTGACACTGTTGTATCAGAGACCTTGTGGGTTCTATAGGAACCATTGTTATGATTCGGTGACTTTATGAATGTTGGAGAAGGTCATCAGGTAGATGTGACTGCCAAATTGATGGACCCAAGGAATTAAAGGTTTCTTGTCTTCCCCTCCTGGGAATGTGTGCTTCTATAAGCTGCAGGTATACATGTACATACAAATATGCATATATTTTTTCAAATAGTGAATCTTATCTTAAATATATATTTTTCTTGAAATAGTACAAAGTCATTGAAGTTAGCAATATATTTTTTACTGTTGTTTATTCAACACTAGCTAATTCTATTAATTTCTTTTTTGGTGAATATTTTCATAATATGTACCATACATTAATATGGAAATTCATGAAATAATCTAAAATGAGTAAATAAGAAGTTGTAAGTACATCCTTAATTTTTAAAGATTTTTGGCATAAGTAGGAACATGTTTTCAAAGCTCTAAGCAAGTAGTCTTTCTTGCTGTCCCTTTGAGACTCTAATAAAATACATTAAATGGCTGGGTCCAATTAGATAATCTCTGATATTCATTGTGACTATAAATGTCTATAGTACTTGAATCTCTAATAACCTCTTTGCCTGTTAATTTTTTAAATCTGAGACCTGCTTGTTGTTACAAAACCCTCGATATTTAATAAATAACATTTTTATCTTGTTTCTACCTTGTGGCCTCTGCAGTGATTGTTGCGTTTTGTTTGCATAGTGGCAACTTTAAGCCCCTAAGTGACAATCAACCCCTTCTTGGATTCTGCCTCTTTCCATATTGTGCCATCTGGAAGACAGATGCCACCACTGTTCACACCACCCCAGCCATGAGATAGAAAGGATGTGACACTTGAATGTGAAGCCCTGGGTGTCCTACCTGATTTTACAGGACAACAATAAATTCTGTCTTGCTTAAGCCACCATAATTTGAGAACTTCTGTGATGTATAATTTCACATAATCTTAACTACAGATGTGAAAATATTTACATACATTTTTTAAATCTGTAGGTAGTATCATAAAAATGCATTATGGAATAATAACTTCTCTTGACAAGCCTTCCAGAACTACTTTAATCTCTTAATGGCTAAATCTGTTCAATTAAAATACCATCTATAAATACGTGCAACGTAACTTATTAAACAATTCTTTTTGCGGGAAAAGGGCCTTCTAGCTCTGGTTATTATAAACAAAAACTCCAGTTAACTTCCTTGACTGTGTCTCTTTTGAACATAGGAAAGCATTTCACTAGCTAGTATCCATCCCATAGTGTAATTGCTTAGTCCAAAGGTATGCAATTTTCATTACACAGAAACTCCAGGTTGCCTTTCTAAATAGCTCCCTAGTTTATTGTTCCACCAGCAATAGGCCATTTGTGAGTTAAAGTGATGTGTATCCATCAAAATTTGTCAATTTCAAAAATTTCATTGCTTCCTTAACACTTCTCTTTTCCAGACTAAAAGCTCCCTGTACCTCTTCCTTTAGCACATCACATAATTTTCAGAACTTTCATTGTCATGATAGCTCACATCAGTATATTAACATTCTTTAAACTGTGCCAAACCAAACTGTTCATCTAGAGCTGGTAAACTTTTCTAGAAAGATCCAGAGGGTAAATAACTTTTGTTCTCTGAGCTAGGCCATCTCTGTCATAATTTATCAATTCTTCCCCTGTGAATTGACAGTCCTAGATAATTTCTAAACAAATAGATGTGCCTATGTTCTGATAAAATCATTATTGACAAGATGTGTGGTTTATTTTGACCCATGGGCTTATTGTTACAAATTGTATTCTTCCTTAATGTACCTTGATCTGAAAAACTAGAGCTGACAGTTCATAAGGGATTAGGTGTTTTTAAAGGGAAATTAAATTTTATTTGGGACTCAAGTTAGAGCAGCACACACCAAATGTTTATTAAATTAATAACTACAACAATTATGAAGTCTGTAAATAATTTTACACTGAATGGAAAAGGGGTACCCATCTGAACAACATTGTTGAAGGCAAAAATAAAAAATTAGAGAATATCTTCTTAGTGTTCTCACCAAGATGCAAGAATAAATGTATACAAAACTGGAATGTAAATTCATAGAAGAAAATATGTTGAGATGAACACAGCGATGAAAGTGAGCTGCCTAAAAGTCTCAAAATGCAATAACAAAATGTGAGTCTACTTTTCAGCCCATAAGGTACAGAATTGAGATATATATATTCCATCATATATATTCCATCATATATTTGCACTATTTGACTACAAGTAAGATTGATTCTTTTCTTTCTAATTGAGCATTTCTTTGTAGTTTAGTAAATATTAGCATTTATTCATATAAGCTCAAAATGATTATCTACCATATACCAAACTCTAGACAAAGAAAAAGGCATCACTCTCTCATTGATTCAAAACCACTTATATAAATTCAGTAGCCTTTTTCCCCATTTTACAGATCAGAATACAAAAGCTAAAGGCAGTTAAGTAACTATACCTGTATTACAAAGCAGGTGCATTACTTAGAGTACTCACTTTTGGAAAAAATGACTCAAAGCTCTTCACTGCTTTGAAGAGCCACTAACAACCACTTTACATTCACTTATGAGTCTGTGAGTTGACAGATGATTCTCCTGCTACCCATCACCAATACTGGGACTGCAGTCGTCTGAGGGTTTGTCTGAGTCAGCTCCTTTTGTGCTGGAAAATTTCCCTGACTGTGGGCTGAGAAGTCAGCTAGAGCCATCAGCCACAGAACTTCAGTTCTGTGTATGGAGTCTGCGTGTGGCATGAGCATCTCACTGTCTCATGGTTAGGATCCAAAAAGCAGGAAATAAAAGGTGACTGACCCTCTTGTATCCTAAACTTGACCATCCTTCCTGTCACATTCTATTAAAATTGTTCAAGAGCAGTACAAATTCAAAGAGAGGCAAATAATGGAAAATAATTGGTGACCATATTTGGAGATAACCATCACATAGTTATTCTTAATAATAAAGGAATAAGAAATACAAATCATTCAAGTAAATAGTTCCTTATCATCTGGCATCTCTTCTCCATGCATTGATTGAGAGACAAAAACCCTTGCCACAAATTATAAACTTATAATCATTTTCATCTAGCAAGTGCAGAGAAAGAAAACCTGGTTCTTAAAAGCCTCAGAGGAAGTTATATGTGTCCCTTCTGAAGACAACATAATTGATAATCACATAACACCACCCAGCTATGTGCAGTAAGGGAAACATGCAGGTTTAGTCAGAGTCACAGCTATTTCATCTATCTCTTCCCCTCCACCCAAAATACCAACATGGGTAATCATTTTTAGCAAGTCTGCTAAGAGGAAAAGTTAAGAGTAGAACTAACA
This sequence comes from Galemys pyrenaicus, assembly GCA_019455555.1. Lineage (NCBI taxonomy): Eukaryota > Metazoa > Chordata > Mammalia > Eulipotyphla > Talpidae > Galemys > Galemys pyrenaicus. The sequence continues at coordinate 3,638,738 of JAGFMF010011791.1, read as the reverse complement.
GCTCTATCATTTTGAAATATATATTCTCTTCATTAAACCAGAATAAAAAGAGGGTCTAATATAAAGACCTTATGAGAGGAGAACAAACCAACTAAGTGAAAATGTGCTATATAATTACTACAGTAACAACATATATTTGGTAGAATGGGAAAGTAAGTTGACTTTGATGAAAATAGGAACGACAGAAGATGAGGTTAGAAGAATAAAAGGAAGTAGATGGGGAAAGCTCTATATTCTGTGAAGGAAAACCATTGCAGGATTTTAATGAAAGAACAACATACTAAGACTACAGAAATATTAATCTGTCCATTCAATCCAACATGAAGAATGAACAATGGGTCCTCAAAAATACTTTGAATTCTATTCCTATAACAAAGTCATGTATTCAGGGAGAGAAGATATTCCATGAAAATGATTCAAATCGTCTCTATTACTGATTATTAATGTCTTGTACATCATTTCTCTGAGAATATGTCTATCCCTTCTTTCAAGAAACATTTACCCTACAGTGAGAACCTAGACCAGAAAGGAGTTACTTATAGTAACTTAGGTAGGGAATATTCATGAAGGGTTGGACTAAGGAGTGATAGAGGGAGTGTGAAGGAGTTATTCATTCATTACAAGAGAAGTGGGAAAGTAGAAGTCAGTTATGAGGTTTTCTCTCCATAAAACTCAAAGAGTGGTAATACCATGGAATCAGGTCACATTTCAGCATGAAAGCTTTAAGATGATTTATCAATCTGAAATAAAAATTGTAGCATGACATCAATATAGATTGTCCAAGAAAAGACTGGAAATTCATGTTTGATGATTCCAAAAGAGGTTATGATTATACAAGAATAGATGGTCCCACTTTCCTAGCTACTACTTCCTAGAAATTGGTTTCTTGCACTATGTTCTGAGCCCTAATCAGTAAAATTCCCACATATATGTGGTTTGTTTGCTCAGAATTTTAAATAGTACAGGCAGCACACAAATCCATGCACATGTGTTTATTCTTGACTGGTGTAAGGAGATAAACTTTTCAGAAATGAAAATAAAAAAATGATGGACTCAATACTTGTCAGCTGACTCGTTTAACACCATAGAGCCCTCAGCACACTAATAACTGTATTGTCCCCAGAAGGAAGAATATATAAAAATTCACACCTAACAAATTATTTCTGCTTCTGGTTGTCACTTTGACTTTTACTTGTTCTCTAACAGATTACAGCAGAGCAGAAAAAGCATAGCGACTATAATAAATTAAATTTTTATATCCCCCAAATCACAAATTCTTACAGATCAAAGCCCCAACTACTGCATAAAAAGTAAAATTCAGACGTGATCATAAAACTAAATTCTAAAGTTCATATTAACTTTGAAGTTAATAAGTCACATGAAATAATCCCCTACATGTAGTTATCTATTGATTTACATATTAATGAAAACTAAGCATTGTTTAGGAAAAACAGACCTTCAAAAACATGAGAAGAAACACATTTCAAAACACAGGTCTAGAGTTTTGAAAATTCTACCCTTTTACAACATGAAACTCAGAAATCCTCAGAGACATAGATTTGTAAAAGTTCATCACCCCTCCAATCACTGTCCCTTCTATCTCTTTCTTATCCTAATTTCTAACATTTGTCAAACCCAGATAGGATGGAAATAATGTAAAAAGGCAGCTATGGGCAGATTTTATTGTAAAAATAGAAACTAAGGGCTGGAAATGGTATCCAAATCTCATTTGTATGGCAGTGATATAGATGTTCAGACAGGACAAGTTTTCCCTGGAAGGTATAGTTATAAATAAAAAATGTTCCCCAAAGAGAAACACAAATGGCGCCTCTTCCCATGGGAGTCCACAAGTGAACTGAATCCTTTCCTCCTCTCTGATCATAAGACTAAAACTAGGTTTCCTAAACTGCTGGGGGAGAGACATTTACAGTCCTAGACCCTGCAGCAAAACCTCTCACTCTTAATATGAAGTGACCCATTTTATAAGTAATAAGGAATTTCCAGGCAGTAGAGGTAGTACTATTGGGTACAAAGGTCTTGGGGATCATCAAGACACCTTCTATTCACCCAGAGCATGCACTGTCAACCTCTGCTCACACCTAAATAAGATGGTTGCTGTGTTCTGTGTTTACCCACATGGCAGTCCCTCCCGCAAGCAATAATCATTCAAAACTCCTTTTACTGGGTTTAGATAAATGATCTGTCAAGAAATTTCTAGAAAAATCCTTGAGTGAAAGATATATGAATCGCACCAAAAAAAAAATAACAATATCCTATTTCCAAGGGAGCAAACCATTCTCATCAACCAGAAATGTATGAGATCTATATTTATTTTAAGAACTAAAAATCAGCTAAAAAATGATACATGTTGACAGGAGAAAAGAGAAGTGGTATCAGAAGTTGGCAGCAGATTAAACCAGCAGAGTCAAAGGATGTGACCCAAACTTCACTTTATCTAGACAAACAATGCATCAAACCAGTCTGGTAGAAATGAGGAAGCTGATTGAGAAATAGAGATGTTGCTTCTGCATCCAGGCTGGGTGTTCTGTATGTAACTTGAAAGAAGCCTCCTCGCTCAAAGCTGACTTCCTTGCTTCCAAGACACATCTCCCTTTTCCTAAACATTAAAATCTTATCTCCTTTCTTAAATACAGTATAGTGTACAATATAGGCATTTCTTCATTCTAGAAATATGGAATGATATATTAAATGTGATAGTCTAACTGTAAACTCTATATTGAGTATGCTTTGCCTTTCTGAGTTCTTCAGAATCTGCTAGTCACTTAATGTGTCCTTCCATACGATGAAGGTGTTAATTGAATTGCCTGTTATGCCACTGTGTGTTACCAGGAAGTGTAGAATGAATAGAAGTAGTGTGTTGTAGATTCTGGTTAGGAAGTCAACTCCATAGATACTGGTTTCCCTGCCACACTGCTGCTAGAATTCCAATCTCACCAAAAACCAAATCTGATGTTATCACATCCCATTTTTTTTATTGTATGTTTTTTATGGTGGTAATGTTGGTGTGGGTCTACAATATTTTATATGATTTAGGGGTATAGGTATACACCTCTTGGTACCATATCACATCCAACACCAAAACACCATTAATCCTCCACCAAATCCAATGTGCCCTGTTTCCACTTCTTCCCCACCTCCCACCTTCCATTCTAGTAGCCTCAGTTCTATTGTCACATTTCTTTTTTTTTTTTAAATATTTATTTATTTATTTGTGCATACAAGAACTGGGGTACAGACCAGAGGTGTGGGGGGTGAGAGGATTCACCAGAGACAGAGCGG
>JAGFMF010011791.1:3622204-3635388 GCA_019455555.1 Galemys pyrenaicus | reverse complement strand
CCCCTCCCTGGCTGGCAGCGGGGATCGAACTCGTGCTGCAGTGGCTGCGGTTTGCTTCATAGTGCGTTGCTTTACCCATTGCGCCACCAGGGAGGCCCTCTATTGTCACATTTCTAAGGTTTGCTTTAGTTCTGTTTTTTCTGTTCCACTGCTTTGTTTCTTTATAGTATACATATGGATGAAATATTTGTCTTTCTCCTTCTGACTTATTCCATTTAGTATCATTCCCTCCAATTCCATCCATGGTTGCAAAGAGCAAGCTTTCATCTTTTTGAAAAACTAAGGAGAATTCCACCATGTATATAGATCATATCTTCTTAATCCACTCATCTGTCCCTTGGCATTTAGGTCATTTCCATACCTTGGCTATTGTAAGTAGGACTGTAATGAACATTAAGAGTATATATGTCCTTTTGAATTAATGTTTTTGCATTCTTTGGGTTGATATCTAGGAGTAGAATTGCTGGATCATATGATAGACCTAATTTCAATTTTAATATTTTAAGACTCCATATTGTTTTCCATAGGGGCTGGACCAATTCATATCCCCACCAACAATGTACAAGGGTTTCTTTTAGTTCACACACTCAGAAACACTCACTGTTGCTGGTCTTTTGGACATAGGCCATTTTTACAGTGTGAAGTGGCAAGTCATTATGGTTTTGATTTTCATTTCCCTGATAAATGATGATAAGTATTTTTTATGTCTGTTAGCCATCTGTATATCTTCTTTGGAGAAGTGTTTATTTAGGTCTTCTGCACTTTTTTTATAATGTAATTTATTATCTTGTATCAAGTTGTATGAGTTCGTTTTAGATGTTGGATGTTAAGGATGTATGCTGTGCAAATGCCCCATTCAGTAAGGTATCTTTTCATCTTAATAACAGTTCCTTTCATTATGCAAAAGGCGTTTTTTTTTTCCTTTTTTAAATTAGCCCCATTTGTTTTTCTTTTGTTTTCCTTTCCTTTGGAGTCAAGTCCACAAAGATATCTTTTAAGAGAGTTTTGTCAATGTTTTCATCTACATATTTTTGGTTTCAGATCTTATATACAAGAAATTAATCCATTTTGAGTTCTTTTTTGTGCATGGTGTGACCAAGTGTTCTCTTGCATGTGATTGTCCAGTCTATACAATGCCATTTCTTAAAGAGACTCTATTTTATCAATTTGCTTCTTCATCGTAAAATCACTGCCACATACCCAATTTTAAATCTCTTATCTGCTTCCTGTTGCCTTAAGGCTGAATTCCAAACACATACCATTGTTGAACCTAACTCCAGAGTCAAACCTAACTTGCTGTTTGATTTCACCTCCCATCAGCCACATCTTTCTAACACAATTTCAGGTTTAAATGACCTTTCCTCTCCATTCACAACTTTCAACATTCTATTGTCTATAGAAGTGAAATAGTCCTCTTTGCACCTGGGGTCTAATTGCATGCCTCTTTATCAAAACCCTGCTCCAAGCTCATACTTGTCATTGTGACCTGTGCAACTATGCTAAGAAAATAGTTGCCCTGCCCTCTACCCCCATAGCACATCTGTAACATAGCTGAAACTGGCCTTCACAAACCCTGACAATTCAAGATAAAAACCTGCCCATTTATCATTTAGTAAGCATTGGGTTGGATACAAAAGACAATAGCATAAAGACAAAGATACAGTGCCTGTCCTCAAGATTCTAAATAGTGATTAATTTCAGGAAGAACAAAGATTCCCAAAAGTTATATAAGCAAGGTATTGGAGAGGAAAGGTAAGTTTCATCACATCTCATTTTGGAGATCAGAAAGATGAGAAGATCTTGAATTGGAGGTGAGCTGAGAAGCTTCAGTAAAACTAATCAAGGAGCATAAATTAAGGGAATATAGGAAATACATTTGGGGAAAGTGGACGCCACAAATTTACCCAGATCACAGGGAAAGTTAGGGAGAACTGGCAGCAATCTTTGATTGAGGTCTTCCTTTGGACCTTGGTCATGCATTCCTGACTGAGCAATCGGTCTCATGTCCACGGCAACCAGAAACTTTCAAAGGCTTTGGAAGTAAGGAAATTTCAGGATCAGAGATGCCCTAAATTCAATAACAGATTCCCCTGAAAGTTTTGGGAATCAAAAAATTATCTATCCAAAACTATATAAAAGCAGAAAAAATCTTATTGTAAATTAGTAGCTAACAAGAGTGACTTTCCCCAAATTATTTGAGAGACTTCAACAGAGAGAGCATTAAAAAGAAAACTTTAATTTCTTAAATCTTATCACTTTAGATTAATAACATAAGGGCCTCGCTGGTGGCGCAGCGGGTTAAGCGCCGCACTGTGAATCATCTGCCTCACTGCAGTGCAAGTTAGATCCCTGGCCAGGGAGGGGACCCATATGGAGAAGCAGACCTCTCCTGCCCCTCTGGCTGACCCCCTCAGCAGTGTATTTCAGTGGATCTGCCTGTTCTGCTCCCCACTCTGTCTCTGGTGAATTCTCTCACCTCCGGTGCCTCTGACCTGTTCCCCAGCTCTTGTATGCATAAATAAAAAAATCTTTAAAAAAAAAAGAAGGGATAGAATTATTACATGTGAATGTTTGAATTAGGAAACAAAGGGAAGAGACCGGTGCTGTATTGTAGCAATACAAATTATGTTAAACCAGCATAATTAAAAAGTTATTTATGTAAAAATTAATTAATCAAACCAAATAAGTAAGGCAACTGAGAAATTTTTGTGATTCAATTTTTTTTCAGCTGGAGATCAGGATTAGGATGTCACTTCATCTCATGGTGTTGGAAATGAAGCCAAATCTAAAACAAATTCATCTCCAAGTTCCTGTTTTAACCATTATATAATTAAATTAAACTTCCAAAACATTGATTTCAAGTAACATCTTTAGTATATTTTTACTATGCAGAAGTTAACATGGTAATTTATTATAATATATTTAAAAGAAAATCCCCTTCTCAAAAAGGCAAAATAAAGATTTTTGAACCTTTATTTTGGGGAAGAATCTATAATGGAGAAGAGGGAACTTTAGCTAGGAAATAAAGGTTAGGAAAATAGACTTTATTAAAATAATAATAATAATAGAGTCCTATTTCTTTAAAAAAGAATTTTGAAGGTTTCTCATTAATCAGGAAATATTTTAATTATCAAGTCCTAAATGGATGATGTTACTGATAACCAATAAGATACATTTAGCGTCAGGGTTGTGGAAAATAATATATTTTTTTCATTCAATTAATAACACTTCAAGCCTCTGCGACCTATTTTTAACTGTAACCACAGCTGCTTATGTTCATGATAAATCTAGAAATAAACCTAGTGCTATGTCAGCTCTCTTGGGTTATAAATATTGGTTTCTTCTCTCTACAAGGAAAGAATAATTTTATTAAATCATTGGTTCTAAACAGGACAAGGCTAAAATTCTATTCATTCTTCCCCTGCGTTCCAGGAATAAATGTCAATCTTAACCCAGTATTAACCACAAAATGTTGAAGGTAGCAAAAATTTTTATATCCTCTCATCGCCACTAGGAAAGAAGATGCATCTCCTAAGGTCATGACTGAACAGCTAGTCTGTGTGTGGATGCCACAGACTCTGGGAAAATTTTCTTGAAAGTATCTAACAATATATATGCATTCACATGTGGACATATAAAAGCCATGTAAAGAGGCACTAAACCACATACTCAGAAATTTAAAGAAGTCACGCTCAACTGGAATGGCCAAAAATGTAAAAACGAATAGTGCTTCTTTAAGAGGTCTTTTTAGAACAATGTTTGCAACATTAGCTGGATCTGTCATTCTAGGACCCTGATCAAAACCATCCCAATGGACTGTTTAATATAAAACTATGTAGACTCAAAAGATTATTTAAGACTTGAATGAAAAGTGTTGAGAACACTGTGTACTCATCATTTAAGATATACTGCTATTTTTAATTATAAAAAATACACAAGAATAATTACAGCATGATTCTGAAGTTAATAATCTCTTGCCCAAGGATAACAGCCAGGATCTTTACTTCATAAAGATCCTCTCCTTCCCACAATATTGGCTGCCTTTTTCTACATCCTTCAAACCAAACTAACCACTTCCTATATGAAACCTATTTCTAACACCATGATGTTGTCTGTCTGACTTTGCTCAAGTTCAATTCTTAAAGCATATACATTCAGCTTCAATCACCATTAGCTCTTGGTTTCTATTTGTCTCTCTAGATACAGTCTTTTTCTGATTTTAATTACAACAATTAGGAAATCTGTATAACACTAAAACCACAGGAGGTATGACACTCCTGAGTTGGTTCCTTGGGATGCAAATGTGTTTTGCTAATGCCTTCTGCTATGACTGTCAAAGGAGGAATTCTGCACTTTTTCAAAACTTCAAAATAATAAAAAGATAATGTTATCTTTTGGGGTTAACTTAAAATCTATCTTTCCAGTGGTCAATTTTTTTTCTTCCCTCATTATGTCTTATTTCAAGTAACAGAAGTGACTGGAGTTAAAACCTATACCTAAGTTGCTCATTCAAAATTAAATCCACTATGTAGAGATTGTAAATTAACTTGTTTTCTCTGGGAAACATTTGAAAACACAGGCACTATAATTGACAGGAAACATTATTACCTTTTTTATGCAGATTACCAATGTATACTTATTGAACAACTGCTATATATTGAGCAGCAATATACAAGCTAAAATCTGTGGCTTTATGAACTTGATAATCTGTTTATGAAGATAAACAAATTCATGCAAAGATAAATATGAATGCCAAGAAAGGAGTACCAAGATTTATATATACTTAGCACTTTGCAAAGGGCTCTCATATCTATCGTTGTCATATTTAATTCTCTCATGCTGACCTCATAAAATAGGCAATTCCATAATACAGATGAAAAGACTAGGAGTTAGAGAGGTGAAATTAATTGTTCAAAGACAAGGTTAATAAACAGCAAAGCTGGAATTGTCTTTTAACTTCTTTCCTTGCTAATTACAGAGCTTTTCCTACTATGTTCTTTCAGTTAGGGTCTATTCATGAAAACTGATGCTGATGACATGCTTTTATACAGCAAAACAGGACATTCCAGAACAGGAAATTTAGTAGGGGGAAAATAAAATTACTAATTGCAAGAGCTTAAGGAAAGATGAGGCATACACAACCAGAAATGGCCAATAACCTTCTAGAGGAAGGACACAGCAATGGTATTGTTACAGGGCAGGGAGAGGAGCACCCAGAACCCCCAAGCCTGCCCTCTCTGAATGGGTTCTGCCATCCACCACATTAAGACAAACACATAAAACCTTTAATGGAAAGGAACTTTAATACAACTAGGGTACAATAAAGGAAGAACAAAGAATATAGTTAACAAATTAAGCATCCAAAGTTACCCATCTCCTTGAGGGTAAAAGTCCAGCCAAATAGGATTGGCCCAAAGCAAGGTCCAAAAACCTGCTACACATCTAAAGGACCTTTCAGTAGAGACCCATAGAAAAGGGTCAGAAAGAGTCAGACAAATCTGGGAAGAAAAGAGCAAAATCAAAATCAAGATGAAAGCTGCCATTGTTCACCTCCCCATGGGTCTCTCACCCACATCTGTCCCAACCAGTCCAAGACCAAAAAGCAAGCACAGTTTCTTCACATGTCCCTCTGCTCCACGTGCCTCATCCAGGTCTCCTTGCTGTTCTCCATCTTCCTTTCTTCCTTCTCTCTTCTCTGCAGAAATCTTCTTCTTTTCCTCCTCAGCTCCACCCACTTAGGGCGGAACCAGGATTTTGGAACTTCCCCTTTTCCTGGGACCACCCTGTTACAGTATAATGATGTGGCCATGGCCCAAGGTCCAGTCCAGTACATCCTGGAGAAAACCAGCTCTCTGTGAGAGATGCTTGAGAACACTGGTGGATTTCCTGGAGGAAGTTAGAATTCCAAAGAATTCATTATCCACAACATGTACGGAGAATGCAGAGGGAATAAAAACAAAGACACTGGTACTAAAAAATGAGTGATACAAACCTGATAGAACACAGAGGTATAATTCTAAGGATAAGTTATGGAAAGAAAAATTATAATCATTTTTGATAGCTGCAAAGAGTCTCCATCCATTGTATGAATAGAATGGTGATGCCTGAGAAATTGATTAGTCATTGTCTCTACTCTGGGCTGGCCTTTGTAGTCCTTCCAGGAAATTGTCCTTGTTGTATGCTCAGGAGTGTGGCCACAATATCCATTCATCTTCTCTGTGAGTGTGAGATGTCAGATGCAAGATGATGGTATTTCAGGAGCTTTTGAAAAGAAGTAAGTTCTCCAATGTCACCAATTCAGATAAGCATTTAGGATTTGAATAGGTTTCCTACTCCCTCTCAGCTTGTAATCTCCCTCCAGGGCCTACACTGGCCTAACTTGAAGGAAAGCCATATGGCAAGATAGACTAGCAAACACACTGGCAAAACTCAGTTCTTTGAGATGCAGAACACAGCAGAGACTAGAAGGAATAGGGTTCTGAGTGTGAACATGCAAATAAATGGCCCAAATACATTGGAATTTTTAAAAGGTCAGGGTAGTTTCAAGGTAGGAGAAGTCATTTTATGCTAAGATAATCAGGAATGACATTCAAGGTAAATGTGATCCTCAGTGAAGGTCTTGAATAGCATTTTATAAACATGGAAAGAAGAGGGGGAGGAATGGTAGGAAAGTAAATGTAATAAGTTAGAGTCCAAGAAAAATATTCCCCAAGATAATGAGTTAGGCAGTTAGTATATAAATGTTGGCAGCTACTGGGAAAGGAGGTGGATACTGTGCCGTGGAAAGGTTCTAAGTGCAGATGGCAAACACAGGTCATGTGCAAAAGCAACAGCAAGACTCTAGCATTCCAGGAGAATGCAACCATGGAAGTGGTGTGAAGCAAAAAGGCTCAAAGGAAGCACAATTTCTAATTGTTGGTCAATTTAACTCACATCTCCAGAACCTAGCCATGTATTCCTGCCCCATATTCAGGATCCTCAAACTGAAACAGGGCAGCAAGATGCACTAAAACTGGCCAAAGATAGTGCCCAAATAGCTTACCAGTCACTGTCTGTGTTCTTCACCCATACACACAATTGCAAGGCTACTCAGGGAACAATAATGGGATTTATTTAACAAGTAAGGAAAAACAGTAACTGAGGCCAAAAATGGCAATTTGCCTCACCTGAAGCAGTGTCCAGTGTTTTATAGTCCTAAACACAAAGGCTCTCAAACTCCACTGAGGCCTGGAGCACGAGCACATGGCAGCCAGACTCTAGGCCAGGATCCAACTCATGAAAGCAGCAGAAGACAAAACAGGAGATGTTCCCAGCACTGCTGAGATGCCCCAGCACAATACCAGACAAGTGACACTCAAAACAGCAGTTGCAGTGGTCTAATGAACTGACAAACAGCCACACTCACAGAGTTCAGCAAGGAGCCCACTCCAGGTCTTAGCTTTCCTGCCAGGCTGTAACAGCAGCAAAAACGGAAACAGTTTCAGCTGCTTGGCTACTTGCAAAGCCTCCAAACTTTTCTTCTCTGAGGTTGGCTGGTGGAGGCCTTCACTTTCAGAGGCCCACAACAGCCTCCTGGAAGATCAGAGTCGTGGGAACAATGGGAGCAGAAATCACTGATCCCAGAATGGCTGCTGAAATCCCGAAATCTGAATCCCAAACATTGAAGCCTGGGGGCTGATTCTGCAGTTCCTTCTATTTCTTATCAGTCTCCATCCCCACCCATACTTAGTTCACATTTTTCCTGGGTCTATCTATCCTCACCAGCACCCTCCCCCAGGGGCACCACCTGTTAACAGTCTTTGGCTTCAGCCACCATTCACAAAACTATGATGGTTTTAAGTTTACCAATACTTCTAACCCACTCATAGTTTGGCCCACCTCACTAGTCCTTATCCATGTTCTTCCCTTGTTGTTCTCTCTCTCACTCCACCACACGTACCTTACGCTATAAGTTCATGTCTCCATTTTCTCTTTGCTGGAATGTCCCCTTCTCTTAGCTTCCCTATGTGGAACTTGCAATCTTTCACTCCTTTCAAGTACTAAACCAAACAAAAGCAGAGACAGCTGTGCCATCCTCCAATACTTTGATTCCAGTACTTTGTTCATACCTCTATTTTAATGCTTGCCGCAATATGCATTACTTTTTATACACTGCTAGATATGCAAATCTCTAGTTCTTTGTTTAACCAACCAAACCTTATTTATTTTTGTACCCTCAGTGCTTAGTCTTGACAAATAATCAATAAACATTCCTTGAGAAGTGGACAGGTTTATAAGCAAGAGATAAATATTAATGGGCTAAGATATTTATTTATGCAAATGTAAATTGTATGGATTACATTTTTAAGATGATTATAAGCAATTTCATGTTTTAAAATCACTGCATAAAAAGTGAGATAATTTGCATTTTTCTGAGCTAAAAAAAAACTTTTGCTATTTTTTTTTTTGGTCCTTATATTAAGGAAGACCATAAACATCTTTCACCTTAATGATTTCTTGATTCCTATTCTTCATCTGACATAACCTTTCATGTACCTTCATTATTTGGATAACAATAAATGACCAGGGAGAGCTGATGTGATAGACAAAGCAAAGGCTAGAGTGACAGAAGGCCCCATTTAGCTGCTTCCTCATCTTTGACAAACTCGGAGGATAAATGACGACGTTCATCATCATCCAGTTACACCTGAATACCATTGAATGAGTCTCTTTCTTTCTATATAATATCCACCATTTTGAAATAGCAGAGAGAACTACCAGCTGTCCTGGCCATTAAAAACAGGAGTGTCCATGCAGGTCATTTTGGATGGAATGCTGAAAAATGGAAGGGCACAAGCCAATAGTAATTCTGTTGAAAGGGTTGTGCTAGGCATGCTGGATAGAGCTTTATGGGTCCTTAACAGGCAATTCCACCAACTGGAACCCCTATACTTCAATCCTTGGTGCTGGTCATAGACACTGCAGGAAAGTCCCTCAATTCTGCCTGAATACTCACAGTGGGACACCAGGTTTGTCCATCCACCTAAGGAGCCCACAAACATAAGAACAAATTCCATTAAAATGTATGTCTTCCCAGCCAGATGTCCTGGCAAGTTGGATTCTTTAGACTTTTTTCTATTCCCATCTATTGTGGTAATATAAACTCTTTAGCCTACTTCTATCAGAGATCTGCTTTTTTGATTCTTGAGAGCATTTCTTCTCTGACCAAAATCAGGCTCTTATAGAAATTCACTTATTCTTTTTCTTGTATTCCTGGTACAGCAATCACAATTCAACTTGCAGCAAAGTAGAAACCACTTGATCACAGGAAGAGTCACATAAGACAAAGTGTGGAAGAGGAAAGCACAATCGTGAATAGATAGCAATCCAAAAGCTTATCTCCTTGTGTAGAGATAATATCTGCTTTTTCTACTTCCTGGGATTCTGTGATAGCCACAAAACATAATGCATGTAAAAATGTAAGTAAAGACACATATCAAGCAGGTATTTGGTTGTTAAAGAACAAAATAAAAATTTTCTATAGCAAAAAAAAAAAAAACCTTGAAAATGAAGATGTCAACATAGAGCAGCATACAAGGTTTTGTTGCTGAAATCCCACCCTGGCATTCTCAGGTGCACTAAAGGCTGGGAGTTACCAACAAGACAGAAAAGGAAATGAGGAAAATCTATATGCAGATTGTTCAGGCTCTCAAACTATTTTGTATTTAAGAACACTAACAATCTCCAGAGAATGAATAGAAAATGGGTGAAAATTTTTATGATTGTTCTTGCCATTTGGAGGCAGCAATCAGAATTGTACACTTACATGAGATTTATTCAATATGTATTATCTAACTGTGGGGGAGAAATTCCCCCCACCCCATATGGTGCTTCTGAGGCTGGTCAGATGAACAAATCAACATCAGACAGATTAGTAGAAGAAACTTCCAGCATTTACTAACACGTATGGAAATTTTACTTGGTTATTAGTTGTAAAGAGTAATCGAGAAGACCAGGGACATTCATCCTACATTTAGAAACCTTGGATACCAAAGCACCCTCTTTGGCCCCGGGGGACCTTACGTGACAAACTTAAAAGGGTGACCTCATTCTTACTCTGAGAATAAAGAGGAGATTCTTAAAGATGACACATCAACCTATAAACCTACGGTTGGGTAAGTTTCCCTACCCAACTGTACTATCTTCTTCTAGATCATAAAAGGCAGAACAGTGACTGCTTCTCTGATTAGGAAGAGTACAGAAGCTCTCAGGACTGGAGAGTCTACTCTTCAATTACGAGAGAACAAAGGACTTAGGCAAGAACAAAAGTTTCCCAGCCTTAAGGGATCTCATTGCTCTTAGTTCAAAATATTCTGCCTGTCAAACGAGCATCTTAAGGAAACCAGTTCTGAGAATCTTGGGGTGATCTGATTTGGTATCCATATTTAAAACAACTCATCAATGACCATAAGAATCCTAAAACATAATAACTTACACTCTGTTAAGCAGTTTATAATCTACTAAGGGAGCAGAATGTTGACATGGTGACTGAATATGTTTAAGGAAATAGAAAGAGAAAGAAAGCTTTTATGAGCTAGTCAGAGAACTTTTCTCCTAATAAGCTCTCTTTTTTAGAGGTTTGATCAACATGCTTGCAGAAATAGAAATGGGTTATAATTTCTTATCTGAAAAGACTGGAACTCAGGGCCTCCCTGGTAGTCTAGGGATTAAGTATTAAACTCTTTCACCAAGTTTTGAGCTCAGTTTTGAGATGGGCATGCATATTCCTGTTGATTCAAATTCTGTAGCTATTCAAAAGGATCCAGTGAGGAAAAAAAAAAATGGGAAGAATATTGAAGATTTCCTAAATTGATCATCACAAGATAATTTTAGAATTAAACTGAAAATGCTGTTTTCCAACTTGTAGGAATCAACAGGGTGCAATGACAGATTCCCAGCTGTCCTTCAACATATGCCCTCCCTTCTCTGCAAGTAACCACCAGCTTCCTGTGTAGTTAAAACTGTGCCCATGTATTCATATTCTGCTCTGAAGACTAAGTCTCAATTGAATGGGCATGCTTCCTCCATACTCTCTTCTCTCTTCTGCCAACAGGAATCCTTAGCAACCAACTTTCATGGAGAAAGCGACAGGACCCAGTGGTATAATAATTGAAACAAATCCGTTTCTCTGAATCACCTATCTGTAATAGGACACTCAGCCTATCCCATGGGAGATGAATCAATGTCAATTAGTGTGTTATTCTAAACAGAAAAATTTCTACTACCTGAGTTTTAGTCCTTGGTTTGCCATGACTATCTGAGCTCTCACAACTTGCCATTTGTTAATTTCTAAAATGAAAGCCTGTGGCTAGATCATTGTTTTAACAACCGTAGGTCACAGGACTACAGAATCAGAGAATAGATTTGGTGGAAGTGGAAAGGGTGAGTTCAGGAGAGTAAGAAGGAACAAGAACAATCAGGCTGTTGGCCCTCATTCACTACCACGACCACCACACCACCACCCACACCCCCAGTGCCATCAGCCAGTACAACTGTTTTTTCTATTCAGCAATCCACCAAAGGATATTTGAACAAAGAATTTGGCCATTTAAAAATATGTATCAAGGTCCTTTTCAGTGGCCTAGGGGTTAAATATAAGCACTATCATGCAATGGCCGGAGTTCCATCCTAGGCCTGGGAAATAACCCACATGGCACAGCAGACAAGTTTTTGTTCCTGTTTTGCCCACTGTTCTCAGCAGTGTATTCAGTAGATCTGCCAGTTCTGCTCCCCACTCTGCCTTTGGTGAATCCTCCCACCCCCACCTCTGGCCTGCACCCCAGTTCTTGTATGCTCAAATAAAGAAACAAATATTTTTTTAAATAAATAAAATATGTATCCAGCAGTGTTTCTGGGGGTCCAGTGGATATGTCTTTTGCTTCAACTGTGTTAAGACAAAAAGACACAGGAATGCCACTTCTACTTCTGACCACCTCCAATCTTTTTTTCCATTCTCAACCTGTGGCACTATCATCACGACCACCATCTTCCTCTAGTACCAATCAATAACCTTCCTTCCTTCCTTCTCTCTCTCTCTCCCTTCCTTCCTTCCTTCCTCCTTTCCTCCTTCCTTCCTAACTTAGCTCCTATTGCCAGATCAATTATGGGCTCCCAGATCTCTCAGAATCCCTCTGCCAAGGTGAAGGCTGGTGTGCCTGCACCTGGCACACCTCCTTCACTGACTTGTGTGGGCTTCTGTTGCCACCAGGAATATGCTGCAGGAGGGTGTGGACCAGGACACCCAACTTCTTATGAGGATGCAAAACCAGCACTTAGTGGCACCATCTTCCAGGACATGCAGGAGCATTCCAAAGTGCATGATGGAAACACTGGGCACCCTGAACACTGCCACGGCCCCAACAGGACCTGACCCGGGCAGTGACTTCAGGAGCTACGTCCCCAGATTATACCAGTGCAGACATCCATCTTCATGACTCCCTGGACAGCCACTTCTAAAAAGACAGGCAACCCCTATACTTGTTACCGGGTTGCAGCCGGCAGGAGGAGAGGTCTCTGGCTCCCCTGCAAGTTAGTGTTGCAGTCCTACCTCAGAGACCTTTTATGTAGCAGTGTGCTGCCTGGATCGTGGAATGGACCAATCGGGTGTGANNNNTGGGTTGATTGGCACCAGGACTCCGCCTAGCACAAGGTAGTGATAGCTGAGCCCGCTACACTTCCTGAATTCTGGAACAGGCCAAAATGGACCAATCAGGTGCAGGCAAAATGGACCAATCAGACTGGGGGGGGGGCACCTGAAGTGAATATAAGGCCTGGTCTAAGCCAGTTAGAGTGGCAGTTGGTTTGAGGGGCAGTTCACTGAGAGTGGCAGTTTGTTTGGAGAGGGGCAGTTCACTGAGAGTGGCAGTTGGTTTGGAGCAGGGCAGTTCACTGAGAGTGGCAGTTGGTTTGAGGGGCAGTTCACTGAGAGTGGCAGTTGGTTTGAGGGGCAGTTCACTGAGAGTGGCAGTTTGTTTGGAGAGGGGCAGTTCACTGAGAGTGGCAGTTGGTTTGGAGAGGGGCAGTTCACTGAGAGTGGCAGTTGGTTTGAGGGGCAGTTCACTGAGAGTGGCAGTTTGTTTGGAGAGGGGCAGTTCACTGAGAGTGGCAGTTTGTTTGGAGAGGGGCAGTTCACTGAGAGTGGCAGT